>VZTJ01003817.1:1086406-1146661 GCA_013397795.1 Orthonyx spaldingii
AAAGTCTGAGCCAGGCAGAAGCAGTCAAGAGTCTCATTAGCCTCGCTCTGCGAAGCTGGCCTGGCCCGGAGCAAGGGCCCGGTTCTGCGAAGCTGACCCGGCCCAGAGGGAGCCGGCCCGGCCCCTGCCCGGCTCGGAGCAGGGTACCGGCTCTGCTCGCTGTAGTTAACATGTTTTGCCCAGCTGCATCAGAGCCGGAGAGCTCAGGCTGGGTCCTCCCCACGCTCAGCTGCACTGCTGCAAACTCCCTTCCAAACCTCCCCCCCTCCCCGCTCTGGAGGTGGGAGGGAAAGGGCAAAGGCCCAGTCTTACCAGAGAGAGAAGCACAGGACTTGCTTCTCTGGCAGCAACAGGACAGGAAAAAAGGGGGTTTTTTTCAGGTGTATCTCTTTTAAATATGGTTTTTTTCCTGGAGGTGGAACAACTTTTAATTAGATTATATACTTATCAATACTCAAAACTAGCTGGTCACTAGCTCTGTTTCCTAGGAAGCAAGGTGCATTGCTTCCTGCACCATAATTCACTTGCAAGACTGACCCTTCCTGGGTAAACCCACGACACAGATGTATTGCTTCACTGAACAAATTTCCAGCATGTGTAAATGAGTTGTGTGTTTGCTTTTGTTTTCAATCTACTTTCCATAGTTCTTGCTTTTTTATAACATTTTATAACACATGTTCTTTTTCACAAAGTCTCCATCAGGAGACCGTTTTAATTTATATCCACAATGTAAATGGCAAAATATTTGTCCAGCTGCTTATCCAGGTCAATAGCAAAACTGAACCCAGCATGCCTAGTCTTTACTCTCCAATTACATGTTCTGGGTTGCTGGATCTCCACCTTTTTTTTTAAGCTAAGTTGGCATATTCTGCTACTCCTGTGTGCCTTCTGTTGAGATAAAATGTTGTATTATAGTTATGTTCTCCATATCCAAGCTACAATTCCTTTTGGAAAAGTTTGATTTATTTCAGTTATGTATAAAGGTGGCAGCAGTCCTGAGATGATATCAAGAAGTATATGTGGGGATGTGAACTGGTTGTTTCCTCCGCAAGCTGGGGAATGGAGTGCTGCAGGCACTTCACCATAGTACCAGAGTTTGGCGAAACTTTTATTTAATTTGCTACTTAGAAAAGGTAGAGGAAGTGAGGCTGGCATGGCCTTTGCCTTTTATTGGTATTTTGGGTCTTCAGGTTACAGCAGACACATTACTGCAACCTCTTTTAAGTGCCAAGTTGATTTTCTGCTTTTCAAGTCTTGTGTGAAGTCTGTACTTTCCTCTAAGTATACAACTTAGAACAGTGTGTCTTACAATTCAGCTGGTGTTTTCTGATTCCATAACTGTTTTCTCACTTTACATCATGATTAAAAATTGTTTAGCCTGTTCTGGGTGCAGTAATGTTTAATGGCTTCAAATATGTCACTGTACTTCACTGCTTTAATCAAATGATGCATTAAAACATCTACACTAATCCTGGACACATTTAACTCTAATTTTATGAGTTACAGATTTTTTCCTTATTAATAAATCTTCCTTATTTAGAATGCAATGTAGTTTTCTTTGGGTTCTATTTATTCCATCTTTGTGCTATGAAACTTTGAGCACAAATGATAAATTTAATACAAGAGGGCTTCATAGTATACTATGCCAGAAAATATTCTGTGGTTTGGCATTGAAGACTCGAGGTGGATAAAATGAAAATAGGAACTGCAGAAAATATCCACATGTTGTGGGATTGGACTTGAAATACTTGTTTGGAATTTTGCTATAAATTTTTTTTTTTGAATTACAGTCATCAAGCTACTTCTTATTAGTGTGAATTTTGATTTAAACAACATCTTGTAACAGCCATTATTCTCAAAATATTTAGTCAGAAATGGTCAGAAGATCACACAGACTTCCATATTGTCAATAATGTGAGACTAAATAAAGAGGTAGCTGGATAAAGTCACAAAACAAGCTCTAAAAATCACGGGTAGTCATGTATTTTAATTTGTTGTCTTGGTATTTGTGTCTAAACCAGTAAGTCTAAACCTTATTGAACTTGAAAAATAGTGCCAAAAATCATTAAGACAGCATGTCTGCAGGGTGCTCTTTGATTTTTGTTTTTGCATAGTAGGAGACTGAGGTTGGAATGAAGGATTTGGGAAATTTGGCTTTGGGGTGGTCAAGGCTGAAATCTTTAGGCCTGCTGTTAATGGACCCAAGTGGGTGGTATTTGAGCTATTGATGTCCGTAAACTAGAGGAATGATCTATTTGCAATAGAAAATGCACACTGACATTTCCTGCTGTGCAGGTATACTCTGCTGAGAGAGACAGGTCCCTACCACCAGAAAAGGGAGTCCTACAAATCCATTTTTAATACAAATCTCTTGTGGCCTGCACAGCTGAACTGGCTTGGTACTGCTGCTCTAAATTAGGCTGCTGAACAGGACATAGTTTTAAAGTGAAACAGAAAAACCTGTATCAAATATAGGAGTTTAAAGATGTATTACTTTTCAGTTTCCCTTGGTTGCATGCAGAATTCTTTCTACCTATATATCTTTTCAGAACCAAATCTAAACAAATTTAGCAAGTATACTAATATTTGCTACCTTGAGGAAGCCCTATTTTTCCTAAATTAAAGCTCTTAGATAGGTTTTTTAATAGAATGCACTTAGTTGCTCTCTTCTCCGTTTCTAGGTAAATGAAATCTAATACAGATTGAAAGAGAAAACTTTATATATGAGCATTGTGTTACAATGTTGACACCATATTGCAATGCTCTGTGCTCTTGTAGTAGGTTCCTGTTTACTGCTCCCACTACACAGCTGCTGCTCAGGTATATCTGGTAATGTGGTGGTGACCTAACTCTTTTTATAGATCTTAGCAGACAATAATTTCTTTTTCTTAAGCCAAATTATTAGGTAGTTTGATCTCTGTCTTGCTGTTATGAACCATTCCTTATTCTTTTTTCAGCTCTTTCCCAGTATTTCCATTTCACTTTAGTCCTGTAGTAAATTAAACTTGTTTAGATTTTTCTTGAATATTTTCCCCCATCTTGCCAGGTTTGTCTGGAGGAAACTTTTTGCAATGCATATCTTAAGGTCTCTTTGCTTAAATTTAGTGATTTACTTTTGGCTTTGTTTGAGTTTTTTGACATATGCAACCATCTAACTTCATAGACTGATTGTGCATTATTTTACTGCACTTGGGAAATCTATTTGGAGATGGAAATATAAAAAAGGAGCATGGATCAAGTACAGTTTTTATGATTCTTATGAAATAGAATAGAAACCACATTAAAAGGCAGCATCAATTAGCAATTCAGTTTTCTTTTATTCTTGTTTCAAGATCATGCAAAAAAGATCACTTATTGTATATTTTGTTTAACAAGTACAACACTACTATCTTTGTGTTGAAAAAAAAAGTAATAGAATTTGGTCTTTTATATGTCATCTTTTTTCACTCTCAGAAATTATGCTAAACACATGGATAGCTGGGGTCAACCAGGGTGAAGAAAGCGCAAATATTCCACTTGGCCTCAAACCGTACCAGCTGTGCTCCTTTTTTCTCATTAGGCTCAGGCTTTTGGCTTTCACAAGCTCTTCACTTAGCTTTTGTGTGCCTGCAGTGCTGAGGTCAGTCAAAGTCCTGTCACGAATTCCCAGGATTCAGTTTCTTCTTGCTTTTACTCATGTGTGTAACATCATAAGGAAGGGAAGGCAGCAGAAATCCCTGGTCACTCTAGGAGCCCAAGGGGATGGACAAGTAGAAGCCTTTTTTAGGACTAAGTGTGTGCCCCTAGGGCCCAGCCCAGTTCCTTGGCTTTGGGTCAACATTTTCAGCAGCAGAAGCCTTTGTGAAAGTGGCCTTTCTTTACCCTTGAAGAATTACTGAAACTCATTTGTACAGTCGAATTTCAAGGTACTATATCAGCTTTTATATGAAACTTGCTTTCACAGGTTGTTGTAGAGGAACGAATTTTAACTGTCTGAACAACAGAGAAGCTCCTGAGGATGTGGCCTGAGTGAGGACATTCCCTGGTTACCTTTAATTGGCAGCTTTCTCCTGTCTGGGAGGGTTTTCTGGCCTTTTTCCTTCTTGTGATAAGGACTTAGGGGGGACGAATTAGTCAAGGTTCCTCCTAAAGGAATGGGGAACACTTGGTGATATGGGAGCTGATCTCTTCTGTTCTTGTCTGACAAATGGATTTTCAGCTTCTTCAAGATGCTCAGTGATAATGGGCAGGTCAGTGATGACCATGGCAGAACTGGCTGTTCAAGTGTCTTCTACATCAGGTTAGCTAATGCATAGGAAGCAAACACATAGACTTAAGACCTATGTAGTGAGAACAAAATTCTTCAAGATGATTTTTCATCATTCAAAATTTCATTTTATTTGAAAATCCTACAGTAGAGACCGTTTTGTGTCAGATAGCATCTCTGTGCTGCACATGAGCTTTGCTGTGACAGGAAGTAAAGCGATGTGGAGAGGTGTGGGACTGAGTTTTGCTCCAGTTCTGGCCAATCTGCCATACAGTTTTGCTTCTGTTTCCTTTCCCTGCTCAATCGGAGCCCACAGTCAGAACCGATCCTGCATTTATCTTAAAAAGCTTTCTCATGTTGAACTGTGAATGACCTGAAATAGTAGCAGTAACTTCTGCACTGTTTTGCAATGCTGACATGTTTGGAGACACTGAAATAGCTTAAAGAACTGAGGACGAAGGTAGCATGTCGGGGTTGCTCAGCCCACCCCGGAATGTTGGTGGGATAACTCAGCTGTGTGAGACCACGCCCTGGAAAATGAAGTGGTTTCTCCCTGTGTAACCTTACCTGGATATGTTAATTGCAACCTGTCCCCCTACCTTATCATTTGCTCTCTCTGTATCCCCCCGCCTCCCTCTCCTCCCCTGTGCCCATTGCCCCCTGGCCAGACCCTATAACAAGGGTCTCCCAAGGCCATTCGCTCTCTTTCGCCACTGAACCCCTTCAGGAATAAAGTGCTCTGGAGCTCCATGCGACTGAGCCCTCTGATAACCCTGGTAACGCTTGGGCCATCTACCTGGGGGAGGTGGATACCTGCCAGAACATCGGCTGGGGTAGACGACAGAATTATCTGCACCAGTACCCGGCAGTACTGGCCAGTGGGGTCTTTCGGAATCTCCAAGACCCTCCTGGTGAACGCAGAAGTTCCACCCGCCCCACACCCCCCCCAGGGACAGCGTTAGTAGCATATTCAAAAAGCATTCAAGAATAGGCCATGCAGTCAAAGCTTATTAAAAAAGTTATCTAAACTAAAAATGAAAACAAATTAGGGTACATGAATATTTTTAGGAGTAACGTTTTGGCACGTGAACTTTTCCAAACGCTTTCAGGGTCATATACTTGCCGTTCTTCCTTAGGTGAGAATCCCATTGAAACTGGTGGGAGTTGTGCATGAATAAAACTTTGGCCCATGATTTTCCCTAATATGACATTTTTTTCTTGAATGACCTCCTGGCAACCTTGTTCATAAGTCATTTGTCATGTTTATTCTCTGAGTAAAAAGTGACTTCCATCTGTTCTTAATCTGTGTTCCCTTTAACTTCTATTTTTTGTCATTTTTTCTGTCATCCGTGTTGCACTGAAAATAGAGTTTTCCAGCTTTATTTATCCCCATGTAAGAGGTTGTAGTCATTGAAATAAATCTCCTGGCAGTCTTTTCTTTAGGCCTAGACAACCACAGTCCACAGTCATCAGGGGGAAAAAAAAAAAGACAGAGGCAAGAGCTTCAAATTGATTATTTAAATTATGGAAGTTTTACTTAGATGCCACTCTCTAGACTGCCTTGGCTAATGCTTTCCTTTTACCTCCTTGAGGTTTTCCAGCTCTCATCTTTACAGATTTGTGATCTGGTCTCTCCTACCAGCTGTTCATTTTAGGGGAAGCATATGTGCATGGTCTCTATGCTTTTTTCTGACATGTGACAGTACATACATAATTTTCTACATTCTCCAGTAAAGTCTACAGTCATTTTGGTGAAAAAATGGAGCCTGTTTTTTTAAGAAAAAAAAAGGAAAAATAATTATTATCTCTTTCTGATACTAAATTTAAATTTTGGCTATTAATGCTGATTGCTCAGCATGTTATGACTTTTTAGATACAAAAACTCCTCTTCTTCCAAAGGACTGTTGCAACGTGTGTTCCCCTCTTGTGGAAATGAACATATTCCCATCCCCTCTATTCCCAAACTCTCTAGATTTAAAGACACTGGTAGACTTGGCTTTCTTTTCCTGGTTGGGACGGTGCAGAAGAAGAAAGAAGACTCATTCTCTGAATCCTTTGATCAACAGAATGAAATCTAAGATTGAGCAATGCCTCATTATGCTGATGGACTAAATTTATCATTAATAAATATAAGATAATAAACATGGGGATAGATCTTATGTATGCAGGCATGACTAAGAGTTACAATTGCTAGTTTTAAAAAAACCAAAAAACCCAACCCAGACCCCACTGTGTTCAGCAGAGGACAAAAAAGCAAGCAACATTTGAAAACTTTTAAAAACTAAATAGAAAGTGAAACAGCAAACATCATTATTCCACTACACAAACTACAAAAACCTGTTGTACATCCAACTTTTGAATTTTGTTTGCACTTTTGGCCTCTTTCCAGGAAGCAGACCTCATGTAGAATAATCAAGAGTGTGGAAGAGCTTGTCTGGAATAACTTCCATAAAGGTCACGGGTACATAAAGTTGAGATCTTCACTCTTGGAACACGAGGATGGGGGGGTAGGATCTGTAACAGCACATCTGGCATGTTACTCATGGCAGATTCAAAAAGAGCAGGAGGAAGGGATTTTATTGTACAATGTATAGCTGAAATGTGAAGTTTGCTCTCATAGGATGTTATGGATGCCAATAGGTTACAGAGATTAAAAATGTTATTTAATAGAATTAATGGAATGTGAACACAGTTGTGGCTATTAAAAAGTCTGGCCTCAGCTTAGCAAGGCCCCAGAGCTGGGTTAAGGTTCTGAGGGAGCATGAGTACATGCCTGCCTCTCACACTCTTCCCTCAGCTGCTGCAACTGTCTGTTCTTGAGAGACAAACTGCAGGGAGAGGTGAATTCTGATCTCCCCCGGTGCAGCCACTGCATTTGCCTTGATGAAATCAGACTTAACACACAGCTCTTACTGCAACTGTTCCCATTCATTCAGATCCAACCTTTAATTTATTTGCAGCTCTGTATTAAAAAAACCAAACCACTACCAAAGAGGAGCTTTGTTGGTTAGCATTTTTCAGTCATGGGGCTCTGATTGATGAGTGGGGAAGGATGTGACCTAGGAGGTCTGGAAATTCATCCCTCAGCCCTGTCCTGCTATGTGGCTGCCTGCTTTGCTTGTGTTTCATGGCCCATGCCAGCTCACTTTGTAGGCTGGGGTGATGAGTGCCTGTGCAACAGAGTCCTTGTTGGCTGGACTGCAGTGTAGGGACCTTTTTTCATCCAGACAATGCTGATTTTTATTGTTTTTGTGGGTTCCTTTTAGAAGGCACTGCCTACATTTTTCTTTTGTATCATCCCTCTTTTGCTTACTGCTGAATGCTTGCTGGGTTCATATTGTATTTCTTCCATTCCTTCTCAAGCCAATACATGACCTCTGAAGTAGATGGCCCTGGGAAAAGGCTTTATCCATGCTTTCTAACAGTTTTGGGGGTTTTTTTTGTTTAAATAAATAGTTTTATTTTTGTTTAAAACAGATTATAATTGGCCTTGAGGGAGAAGACTGCTTTAATAATTGATTTTAAGCATTTTGCTACTAAACTGGCTTATTTTCATTTTAAGGTTTTATTTATTCCCATTTTTAAAATAGTGCAATGTATTTGGAATACACATTGCAAACATGTAATTCTCAGATGCTGGCATTCTGTTTTTCAGGAAAACCAACTAGTTTTAGTTTTAAAATTGTTGTAGTAGGAGACCCATCAAACCCATGGTAGCAAATTGGTAACTGTTTTTGGCAGGTTTTATCCCACTGAATATCCAACTTGTTGATTTTTTTATTATTCTAGTTTGTCAGTCAGAAATTATAGAAGCACAGAACGGTTTGTGTTCAAAGGGACCTTAAAGATCATCTAGTTTCTATCCCTAATAGGTGCCTATAGCACATCCCATGTACAAAATACTAATGATGTACAAGTCACAAGATGGTGATCTGAGAGTTAATAACATATTATGGATTCTCCTGTAAAGAGAGAATGCCCATTTGGTGCCCAAGGTGGGAGAGCAGTGGAAGTGGAATTCTTGAGTCCCATTGAAAAGTGACTGAAGGCAAAAACTGCCAGTGTGACCTCTATTGTCAGCCCTAACAGAAATGTAGGGATAAACATCAAAATGGGTTTTTTTAACTCTTTTAACTTTGTTTTAAATCTTAACAGAGATTTGTGTGGGAGAAAATTTGCCTGAGTGACACCCATTGAAGAAAGACACTCTACCACTATTATCTCCTGATTATTATTATTATAATTATTATTATTATTATTTTAACTTGGCTGAAATGGCTCGAATGGAAAACATGAAGAGTTTAGCTGACAGACAGACCCTGCCTTGCTGTCACAGGGTTTTCGTAAGATGAGATCAGAAGGAGGAGCTCAAGTGAGAAATTGTCTCTGGAAGTGTTTAGGTTTTTGCATACAGAGGTACCACAAGAGAGGGGAAAAAAGGAACATCAAGGAAGATCTGAAAAGAGATCACATAATATAATCACATTTTTTTCAGATATAGTTCTACTTCTTTGATATGTAATGTTGTGCTGAAAAGAACTTTGTATTAGACAAAATGTGAACATCGAGCTCTCACTATTGAGCTCTCTGTCATAACTTAATTATTTCTCTTTTTTCTCTGTCATTTTTTTGTATAGGTGGAAAATGTTAGGTTACTTGATCGTTTATCTTCAAGAAGAGCTGTGCTGGGAACCTTGTATTTAACAGCTACCCATGTCATATTTGTGGAGAACGGTTCTGAAACTCGCAAAGAAACCTGGGTATGAATTTTTCTTATTTCAGTTAATTGTAAGTGCATGGCACTTTACTGATGGTAATTTGAAAACTATTTCCAAAACACTTTAAAGATACTAAATTAGTTCAATATAGATGCTTTTATGAAGTGATGTGAATTTCCAGCCTAGTAATTTTCAAAAATTTTCAGTGGATTCTATAGATATTACAATACAGTAAGAGGAGTGGAAGGGCCTTCAGTGTATGAATCCCAGATATGACTGACTGAGGAACAGCTGCTATAAACTGCACTGTTGCTCCTAGCATCCAGGAAAAACTGAGGAGAAATACCAAGTGAACGACTTCCTTGGCTCTGTCCATTATTGGCCTTCTCCCTTACTGCTAGTGTTGAGTCAGTGTTTTTTGTTGGTTTAATATTTTAAGGTTTTTTTATAAAGTAGTATTTGAATTAACTATTTTGATTGATTGACAGCATATGTTGCATTTTGTTGTGGTTTAACCCCAGCCATTGACCAAGCACCATGCAACCACTCGCTCACTTCCCAGCCAGCAGAATCAGGGAGAGAATCTAAAGGGTAAAAGGTAGAAAACTCATGGGTTAAGATGAAGACAGTTTAACAGGGAAAGCAAAAGCCACACATGCAGCAAAGCAAAACAAGGAATGAATCCACTGCTTCCCATGGGCAGGCAGGTGTTCAGCCATCTCCAGGAGAGCAGGGCCCATCACACCTTACAGTGACTTGAGATGGCAAACACCATCACTCCAAACTGCTGCCTTCTTCCTCCCACTTTACATAGTGAGCATGATGCCGTATGGTCTGGAATACCTCTTTGGTCAGTTGGGTTCACCTGTCCTGGATGTGCCTCCTCCCAACTCCCCATACACTCTCAGTTTCCTTGCTAGCATTGCAGTAGGTCTTGGCTCTGTGTAAGCAATAACAAAGCCATCTCTATATTATCAACTCTGTGTTCAGTGCAAATCCAAAACACAGCCCCATACCAGCCACTGTGAAGGAAATTAACTACCCCAGCCAAAACCAGCACACATGTACACATACAGGTACAACTATTGCTCAGTGTCATACATTTGAGAGTCTTTTATGTAGTTTAATTATGCACCCCTTGTCCATTTTTGCACTAATTAATTCCATCTTCCTCTGATCCCATTATTCCTGAGCAGATTTTAATTGTAATGTTTAATCTCATTTGATGCAGTATTTAAAATTATATCAGCATTACCATGCTACCCATGAGGAGGCACAATATTTTAGCCTTATGTAACTGATGCTGGTTCATCTTTTCACTGTGCAAATAGATGAAAAGAGCTTTGACAACCACTAGCTTACACTAAAGCAAACAAACAAAAAGCTCTGGATAACATGAGCAGGCTGGTGTTTGAGCAGCTGAAACACTGCAGAAATGCCTCTTTGTCTGCAGGTGATGTATCAAGCTGCTTGAGCCTGAAGCTGGAGACAGGAACCAAACTACAAGAGGAGGAGTGTGAGGGTTTTCTGAACCAGTAGAGAAAGCTACTGTGCCTGCCCTGGCACATCATTATAAATAATTACTTTTCTTCTTAAAGATTTAACTAGCATGACTGTTTTCAATTCCCTACAGGTTCTCCACAGCCAGATTTCCTCTATTGAGAAGCAGGCCACCACTGCCACTGGTTGCCCATTACTGATCCGCTGCAAGAACTTCCAGGTCATCCAGCTGGTCATCCCTCAGGAACGAGACTGCCATGACATTTACATATCTCTGATACGTCTGGCTCGACCAGGTATGGGAAGAAAACAGCACACAAATCAATCCTTATTCTGAAGAGGGAGAATTTAATGGAAGAAACGTATCTGTACATCTTTGTCCCTTGCAGGTTAAGGAAAAAAGGCTCATTAGAGATGTGTTATGAGGGAAATATTAAAATAATCACTTGTGGAGCAATGAAGAAAGCTCATTATAACAATTAGTTCATTCCATAAAGTATGACATGAACTTCTATTTAAAATAATACTCTAGGGTATCATGGGTCATAAAATATATTATAATGCTGTTTTATGTGCAACTCCTTTGCTGGATGCCTTGTGTAAATGTAAATTTAGGAGAGTATTCTAAATTCAGGGAACTTTCATACCGCTGTTGTGACAAAAACTTTACAATATATTTAGTGGTCCTGCCAAGATCTGCATTTTGACTTTTTGACCTGTGCAGAAATTCCTTAAAATCAGTGAAAGGTTTTGCAGCAAGTAGTTGTTTTATTTCACTGGACTGCCTGTGTTTTGGCCTATTATTATCTACATTTTGAATATGCCCTGTGTGTTTCTGAATTACGTTCAGTATCCTTTTGAAACCTTTACCCTTTTCAATGAAAAATCAAATGTTGTGTCAAAACCCAACATTTGATTGCCTACATTATAGCTCCTTTCTGCACTATGCTCTCCTAAGACCCAACTGACAAAGCTTCTGGATTGTTTATTTTAAACTGTAACTCTAGAAATATAACACCAACTTTTGTTCTTTACTATTATTTTAACAGTATGCAAAGAAATTATCTACTATAGTCTTTACAAAGCTGACAACACTGGCTTTGATTCTTTTCTTGTTTCGGAGAGCCCCAATTTTATCTACTTTGTAGAGGGGAAAAAATTGCACAGTCCACCATCACAGCTACTGAACTTTATGAAGTACTACTAGTAGCAATAGTACTATGTAAGTGTAGCAGAAGTAACTTGGTAAGCTAGGTGATGCAGGATGAAAGTAATCAGAGAAATTTAAAACAATGAGAAAAATTCAATCAGTGGCTCTGCTGATGTAAATCTGGATTCATTCCATGCACCTCAGCTGCAAGTACCTGTTCATAGATACTGGAGGTCATGTGATTCTGTAATCCTTTTTCTTGGAGGCAGGAGGAGGTGTGTGTGCTGCTATGCACCAGAATGATGAAAGGAAGAGTAGCTGAGGACCCTGAATATAAGTTTAGTGATTGACTGCAATAGACAAGAAGATTTGAGTAAAGAAGATGCAGTAACAGCACTGTAGAATTAGCTCTTTGTACAGTTTAGCTGCACAGTAGTTTTCCTTTTCCAGCAAACTATTTGATCATGATGTGAGACAGGATAAAATTTTTCCTACTTACTCAGAATTAGAAGGCTCTGATTCAAGCTGAGTCATATGAACCCTAACAATGCTCTGCCATGTCATCTTGTCAGGACATGAAACTGTACTTTCTTTAGGTAATACAGTTACACAGCATTAGAAGGTATGCTTTACTCCATGAGCAGATAATTTGACTTATTCAGGCTCTACTTTCCATTCTCTGCCTGTTCTTTTCACTTATTCCTGAGGGAAGCTTATGTTGTGTACTGGCTTAGTATGTTCTATGCTATCTGATGTCCTACTTACTTTAAAGGTGAAGGTTGTGCTTGATTTAATTTTTGCTAGAATTTTAATAAGGTCAAACTGTCAGCTGAATACAGTCTTTTTGCTTAATTAAGCCATTTTGTGAGACAAGACGGCCATAAGATACAACATGGTTACTAGCAGGATTGCAGATGTTTATGGCAAAATATCTGTGAAAGATTGGGAAAGGTCCTATTAGCAAAGATGTGGTAACTGACCTTTAAGGCACTGACTACTAATACTTGAACATTTTTGTTACCACCTACAGATACCATCATGTGGTAATACCAATAATGTGGAGGCAGACTTCAGTCATAAATAACCTGGATACATAGGTGGATTTTTAAAGGCTTTCCTTGGGCCTGTGAACAGCAGGTCCATTGGAAAGAAAATCCAGATGCTTTTGACAACCAAGCAGTGAAAACAGGAGCTCAGATTGCTACCAAAAGCTCAGCTTGGATTTGTGGATTGTGCTAAAACTTTATGCTAACAGATGAGAAATAAACCAGACTGTCTTCCTAATCTGTACTATGCCAGAAGTTTGAAACTGGAGAATACAGAAGGAGTTTAAACTGCTGGAAAAATGTGCAAATAGTTCTCTTTTTTCTCCCTACTCAAGACTTTGTTGATTTTCAGTATGTTCCTGACAGAGTTAACATGAATTTTCTTTCTTTCTGTTCATACTTTTGTGTGTGTATATATACAATTAATTTAATGACATTTAAAAAGGTGAAACTTAACTTACATTAGATCTTCAGAAGCCATAATAAAAATAAAAGTAAAGACTTTCTATAGAAAAAGATGGGAGTGTTATTGCGGGGGGTGTTTATTATTTTTATAGCTCTAAGATCTGTACAGTACAGAATACTGTCATGTACTAAGATTCTGCTTATTTGGTATATGTTATTAGAAAAGGAAGTGTAGTGTTAAATTTACTGATTGTAGAGCAAGTGTATCAGTGGAGAAGTATGAAATCAGAGAGGACTCAGCTTGTGATTTACTTCAGTTCTAAAGTTAAAGATCTGTTGATCAGGAAGTTTTAAAGAACTTTGACTAACAGAATGAAATATACCCTTGTAACATAGCAATATCTAAAGTATCAATGAGGACATTCATTTCAAGTTGTATGCTGGATCCTCTTGTCAGTAACAGTTGGGATTCAATGGCAATGGTGTCTGGCTGTCACGGGTCACCAGGATTAAGACACTTGTTAAATACAGATATACTCCTAAACAAAATTTAAAACTCCAGCACCATCAGACTTTCATATACTGTACGTGGTCGAGGGGGACAGGTGGCAGAGCTACTTAAACAACTTTCTGGTCATGATAAAATGATTGATGTAGCATATGCTTCTTTTATGCTATTACATCATGTGTATCTCCAATGCATTTGCTAATAATTCAAGGACGGAATTTTGCAGTCCACAAAACTAAGGCTTCATTGGATCTATTGGAAACCTTCCTAATTAGGGACAAAGACCACTGAGTTTTTTTCATTTTTGGAGGAATGTGCTGCATAGTCCATTGTTCATATCTTTTGTCTTTGCCACAGGACAGATGTTACATTAATAAAGGGACTTCTAAACTACCTCTAGATAGCAAATTCTTTTGAAGAACAAGCGCTTACTCTGGCACTGACTTCAGTTTTCTTTGGATGAAAGCACATAGCTGACATTTTGTCTTTGTGCTGCGGAAAGTTTTTACAAATCTACTGAAGACTAGCAGAACAGTGTATTTTAAGTAGCACTTCTATTAAGGCATATACATTGCAACATATACAAATAACAAAAGAGCACATACTTTCAAAGTTTTCTTGACAGCAGATATACGCCAGGATATGTGGCTTTTTAAAGCAAAGTGTACTCTTTTAAAGGAAACTACAGCAAGGGCAACACCAAGTTCTGGTTTTGAGGTGTGGTTTCAGGATGAGAAATCTGAAGTTGTTTACTGTTTCTGTTTCTTTGCTTATTTTTTTTTCCCAGTGAAATATGAAGAGCTGTATTGCTTCTCCTTCAATCCAAAATTAGATAAAGAAGAACGAGAACAAGGCTGGAAGCTTGTGGATCTCAATGAAGAATATAATCGGATGGGTGTTCCAAACACCTACTGGCAGATTAGTGATGTAAACAGAGACTACGGAGTGAGTTGTTGTGATTTTTCTGTTACAGAGGCTGTCTGTACAATAAATCAGCAGCCTGACTGAGGACTACTGTAGTGCTTAGTGGCATCATCTTTTTGTGCTCAGTGCTGTAGTGAGGTGCAGTTCCTCTACTATTTCACATAAAATGGCACACAGAAAGTGAGAGAAAGGTTGTGTCTTCATTTAACAGATGTGGAAAGGAAGCACAGAAAATATGTCCACAATGTTTTAAATGTTAGGGTTTGGCTGCCTGGGAAGAAGTTCCAGTGATACCTAACGTTATGTGTGTGAATAAGAGTTTCCCTGACATGTAGGGCTATGTAAAATTACTACGTAGTCATTTTAAGAGAAAGAAATTACTCAAAATAGTGAGCTTGGCAATATTTTTTCCTCACTGGCTATTCCCACACTCCTTTTGAAGCATGTATGATTGACTGTCAGTGTTTTTCAGTCGTCTTATAGGTCATATATCTTCCTAGCTGCCTGTTCTCCTGCCTTGTTCATTCTTGTATGATTGAAGACCTTAGAATATTAATTAATTGTGAGAAATAATAACCAAGATACTTTTGAAGAAAGTTTGTCCATGCACTCCATTGGCTCTGTTGCTGGAACATATCCATGTTAAAGAAGGACTGTGAAGTTCTCAGAGTAGACTGAATGTGCTGTCAGGGTTTGTTTTCTTTTTGTTAAAATGAATGGAAAAAAATGTTTGACCTCTTTTAAGATAAAGTGTAGGAAAAATGTCATCATGAATAAAATCCAGTTCACCACAGCAGCAACTGTAACCACAAGCCCTTCCTTTGCTTTCTTCTTCATTACATATCTCATGACTCAGAAAATAATTTCTTCCTGGGCATCCTTAGTACTTTAGTCATCTCAGAAAGTCAAGGGGAGATACTGAATATCCTTTTTCTGTTGGTCAGAACGCTACAGACAATATCAGGAAAAGGGGGTAAAAACCAGGATTCCGTCTGGTGGTCTCACTTGTCTCCAGAGGAAATTTGGGGCTTTTTTTGCAGGCTCATTGGGTTCCTCTCAGGAGTGGTAGGCATTGTCAGGGCTGCTAGCCTTTTGGTAACCTCATTTCATGTGGCTTAATTTCTTGTCTCCATGTCCCTATTTTTGTCCTTTTTTTTAAATATCAAGTTTTCTGGAAAATTTGTCTCTATTGTCCCCTCATATTATTGTCCCCTCCCAGCAGAAGGTTTGAGAACTTCACCCCCTCCCATCCTTACTCCCAAATTCTGCTACAGAGGACACTGCAGTTGTAAATACAACCTTGCTGTATGTAATGGTAAATCTTTTCCGGTATGAATGTGTGTTAAACCTGTCTGTTCTCAGCAAGGCATGAATTAGCATTTGGAAATACAGCCCTTCACCATTTTGCTTCAGGTTTGCCATCTGTAAGTTAGGATGAATATTTTCAGCTTCAAAAGAATGTTTTGAGCAGTGTCAGTGATATGTATACAATGAGACCAGAATATTCCCTAAGGTTTGAGTTCTTTGGTATTCTATTTTTGCTGTGTAAATGGCTAATGCTACTTGTGTTTTGTAGATCAACCAAACAGAGTTTCCTTTCACAGGTCTGTGACTCCTATCCTACAGAAGTCTATGTACCAAAGTCTGCAAATGCACACATCATAGTGGGGAGTTCTAAATTTCGGAGCCGAAGGCGTTTCCCAGCTCTTTCCTACTACTGCAAGGGTAACAATGTAAGTGTGAATTTGTAGCCTTGAAGGGTTTGCTTATTTTGGCCTTGGTCTCGTAATTCTTCTAGTAAGGTTTTGCAAGAAGAAATCAGTGTTTATTTAATTAAAAAAATTCTTAATGTAGTCTGGTTAGTGTGGTTAGTTCATTAATAGGCATTAATAGGCATTTGATGCAGACATTTAAACCCAGTTTCATCATCCAGCTAACACAAAAAATATGTGATCTCTGTATCACAAGGAAGTGGAGTGGTACAAGAGGCCCTGAGACATGGGTGGCAGAGGAGTGAAGGCCAGTAGCAGGCAGCTTAGTAGGTGGTTGGGAGGAGAACAGAGCAATTTTGGATCTGGTAGTCACAGCTTGAGAGCAAGTTGAGGAGATGAAAGGCTATGCTTGCATCAGTTAGAGAATCAGGAATAGCTTTTCAAGAAAAGATCTGTGAAGAGACACAGAAAGGATGGATATAAGAGCTACTAAATGTTGGCTGAGCAGTATGTGGTGGGTTTGTTGAAGAGACTCTCCTTGTCTGCAGGAGTGAGAAGTTCCACTTTCCTCTCTCCATAGCAAATATTCTCAGGGCTGAGCAAGGAACTGCTTCACTTGTCTGTAACCATTTGGAAAAAACCCTGTGCCTAGACTATTTGCACTTCTGTTTCTGGCAGCTGAGGTGAGCAAGGAAACTCTTGGACTGAAAGATCTCACAAACTGGGTGTTTTTACATTTGTGTTCCAGCCCCTTAGGGACTGGCTTAGCTCAGTTGTCATTACCAGTTAGGAGAGTGGTGTCCCCTTTGTACTCTGGAAGGATCTGTGACTCCTGCTTAGTCCAGAGTGGCATTGAGAGGTCTTCCCCAGTGTTGGGGCATGGTCAGGACTTTCTAGGAGACAGAGCTAGTCTGCGATTACAGGGAATCTGTAGTGTTTGCCACACAGGATGGGACATATTTCTGCAGAATGTCACAAGCACTAATCATAAGCTACAATATCCATGGAAATCCTGCCTTTACAACAGCACCTGTCATAGATTTAAGCTTCAGAAGAAAGGAATGAGATATTATTTTCACTCCTTTACCCTGCATTTCATCAGAACATTGCTTCCATAAAAATCTATGAATTTTACAGTGGAAGTGGAGAATAGGAAGATTTAAATAGTAAATACAATCTCTGCATAAATTACATATTACTTTTAACATTTTGTTAAGGTCAAATTTTTCAGAGTTAATCACTTTGCATAATTAACTATGTCCAAATACAGGTATCTAGAATTCAAAACACTTGGACATTTCCAAATCTCAGTGAAAGAAAAAGTCTCAGGGTCAGGTAGATTCCAATATATAGTAATTCAGCTTGGATGAATTCCATGTTTCAGCCTGAATGTTTTCCCTGTTATGGTTGG
Source organism: Orthonyx spaldingii (assembly GCA_013397795.1). Classification (NCBI taxonomy): domain Eukaryota; kingdom Metazoa; phylum Chordata; class Aves; order Passeriformes; family Orthonychidae; genus Orthonyx; species Orthonyx spaldingii. Next base: position 1,104,027 of record VZTJ01003817.1, read on the forward strand.
AGTTCAGGTTAAGGTTCAAAATACCAGGATCTGAAGTATTGTGTTTACTCCCAGATCCTTCATAGTTTAAAGAGCTAGGAAAAGCAGTGTTGGAGGAAATACCTTCTTGTGAGTTTGGAGGTTGCCATGAGTTGCCAGCAAATAGAGTAATGGGCAGGAAAGGGGTAGGATTTAAAATGCTCACAGCAGTTTGTGAAGAGCCTTCTGCATGCAGAGGAGGCAGATACCACTCATTTAGTCTTTCATACCCAGAACTTTCACATAGCTCCTTTGTCCTGACAAATTCAATGGTGATGTGACACCTCTGTGTCTTACACAGTCTGTGTGAATATGAGAAGATCAAAGTCTGGAACAATATGTTCAGCTTATGCAATAGCACATAATAAATCGCTGGAATATGTGCTGATCAGAAGACTGGACTCTAAGTAACAATAACCTGTTTGCAAAACCATTAATAAAGTCTGAACAGGGTCTCACACAATTCAGGGTTTCTCTCTTAAAGACCGATACTTTACTGACTAACTACTGGTAGTTCAAAGACGTAGCTGAAAACAGCATGTCCTTTCTCACAGTCGTAAATAATAAGTAGGACAGTCTGCACAGGGTGTGACCTTCAGCAGGCAGATTCTCTTCATGCTTTTGTTCACTGTGTAGAAAGTGCATATATTATCCCCTTGCCTGCTACAAATCTAGCTGTCCTCTGCCTAGCAAAAATAAAAGCCTCCCTGCTCACCCATTTCACATTTTGTTTCTTCTTTCCTGGTTTCGTCTGGAGGTCTGATCCTGATGGGTCTGTGGAGAAACTCTCTTGCCTCCTCCAATAGCCCTGCTTAATCAAGTACTCCAGGAGTCAGGCTGCCTGACCCACTTCTTATCCAGTAAGGTCTTTTTCCAGAGGCAATGCTGAAAATACACAGCCATTGGTGATCTGGCTGCATGTTATACTTTTTTGTTTCCTGGACTCGTATCAGGCTGGTTAGTAAAGCAGACACGGGTGTACATTGGGTGTAATCAGTCCTGTACCTGGTAAGTGTGAGTGACAGTGCAAAAGGACCTATTCTTTATGTTTTATCAATGTTCTCATGATTTCAAGGTTGTACTCATCCTTGAGATATCACCTTTCAGGAGTTATTCCACATTAGGGAAATACAATATTAAAATAGTTCTAAAATTTGGTTCAAGACTAGACTTGGGCCAATGGAGTTGTATTGTCTTGATATTTCCTTGCCTTTTTAAAAATAATGTATTTATTAACATGTAATTGATTTTACCATTCTGCCTTTCTCATGTAATTGTACATGCAAACATCTAATGATCTGTTTTTGTAAATGCTTCTGGATGCAAAATAATTTCTACTTTATAATTATGTTAGGTTTTTTGTTTGTTTGTTTGTCTGCTTTTCTGCAGGCCTCCATATGTAGAAGCAGCCAGCCTTTGTCTGGCTTTAGTGCTCGATGCCTTGAGGATGAACAGATGCTCCAGGCCATTAGAAAAGCAAATCCAGGAAGTGATTTCGTATATGTTGTTGACACTCGGCCCAAAGTAAGTATATTAAATTTCTTGCACATAGCAAGACTGAGTCTGGGCTGAATGCATTAGGGAAGATACACAACCTACGTGACTGACCAAGTCACTTCTGATCTTAGTTGCACCTCTGTAACTCCACAGGTACATGAGGATTTATTACGGGAATCTTAACTAGGAACCTTGACCACATCATTATCTCTGGGAGAATTTTCTCCTTTACACTGAACCTTTCCTTTTTCTTGTTCTTAGCAAAATGTCAAGATACAGAAAAGTAAATAACGTGTAATTGTAACTATTTACACACACAAGGGAGCTATCAAGTAAGTATATTTCTGATGAGACTAGCAAAAAAGAATTCCCATTATAAAATGTATTTACAGTTGTTTATAATGTTGCAAACCTCTGCCTGCTTATACTAAAATTTTCCATGCATGATTTCTCCTGGTATTGAGAAAATTCCAATGACCTCTGCACAAGGCTGAGGAAAGACAAGTTACTGAGGTCACAAGAATGGAAGAGACCTTTAGATATCTCCAGCACTTTGGTGGTTTTGAGAGAGAATCTGAAATGTGATAAACAGTGACGTCAGATGTCATCTCTGTAACCGATGAAAAACCTCTGGCCAAGAGAAAAGCTTTAGAAAAAAATATGCTATGGAGAAATAGAAACTCAATAATGATCTAGAAGAGGTTGGAAGCTAAAAAAAACATTGTGTCCAAATTGTCATGCTAGCAAACAGCTCAAGGTGATAAAGACTGGATAGACTTCAGTATCGGGTGGTGGGAGAAGGGATACGTTCTTTCTTACACTATCAGCAACTTTCCTCTTGAAGTTACCAAAGCCTCTGAAGAAAAACTAAAGAGGCAAATCTCCACAAAGTCCCTTGTAGGTACAGGATTAGCTATAGCATGGGAAAAGGAAAAATGAGAATAAATGTCTGAGGAAAAGAAACAAGAAAGCTGTTTCAGTATCCTGAGATCAGAAGACAGAGCCTGAAAGGGCAAGGTGGGTAAAGTTGAGAAACATGAGATATGGAGTGAGGAAAGGCAAACCTGGCAGAGCTGGAGCAGAGACAAGGAACCTGCATGCCTGGTGACTGAAGACATGGGTGTTAGTGGGACGGTGCTGTGAGTGCTCACAGCTCTAATGGGAGTCAGCAGCCAGGAAATGAGGGACTTGGCTTGTCTCATTGACCCAAGTCACACCAAGGGCTGTGTAATCTGGTAACTACTTTGACCTTCAGTTCCCTCTTTTTTATTGGGAAGACGAGGATGCTACCACGGTACTTGTGGTCCTGAAGCAAGTTAATTGTGATGAGCACTAGGAAAGGATCAGTACCATTGTGTTCAGAATGGGTGTTAGATATGAAGTACAGACCTAGCTGCCTAAATAATGCTTGTTTAACAGTTTTCTATGTGTAATAATAGTTATAGCTTGTTTCCTGTCTGATGGTATTGGTACTCTTCCGTATTTAAGGCTGTTTTTGACTGATGGGATTTATTGCTTAGGACTTACTGACTTGGCTATTAATAGTGTTTTACCAGATATTAACAGGAAGAACCCATCCTTTAATTTTTTCTGGTAAATTACTTTGAGACATGTTCTGTGTGCAGTGAAGAAAGCCCATACTCTGTGGAGGATGTGGAGAGACTGAAATTGGCTCACTTAGCCATGAATGCTAGCATATTTCCAGCAGTGGTGGCTTCTGCAGGAACCGGTCAGGAGATGAAGACTGTTTGTTTTCACTGAACTTCTCTGTAGAAAAAGATTTCATGTAAAGAAATCTGTAGACCAGATTCCTACTTCTCTTTGCGCTGCAAAAATGGTCAGATCTACAAAGCTCCTCTGATCTCAGATGCCTTGTTACAATTTTCCACCTGATAATGCATTTATAAATCTAGAGCATGTAGCAAGGGATAAGTGGAAGCGGTTCCTGGCATTCCTCAGGGAACCCTTAACAAATGTAAAGATAAGATACCAAGTCTGTTGGAAGGCTTCCCATTCCTGTAGGCGGCTAAAAACCTATTTGCCTCATTTCTCATAAGAACCAGTTCCTTGCAAAGATCATGAATGCTGATGGATCCTTAATTCAGCATTCCCAAGTGCTCTTTTCTCATTGCACTTGATAATTTTCCAAACAAAAGATTTGTCTCTGGAAGAAAGCTTTGTTTCTACTTCATTTGGATATATCAGGATGACCAAATGCAACTTTACTTAAGCCTCTGTCATTCCTCTGTGTGATCACAGAAAAGCTAATATAAACTTACTGTTTATGAGTAAAACACATCAGTTCTATAATCTTTATAACAAGACATGACTTGGTTATCGTCCAAATTAAAGAAAATGCCAGAAAATCTTGCAAGTGAAGTCTTTTACCTTTAGAGGTTATATCTTCATATTCACTGAGATAAATCAAGGACATGTGCAATTCAGAGAGCTTCACAACAACTACTTTAAGGGCAACAGATGGAATTTTGGTAGATGATGTGGAAAACTTGTTAGTAAATATTGTGGCAGCTGCAAAGTTTGGCAACTGACAGTATTTAAAATAAATGAGTGTCAGAAAGCCTTGCAAATTTAACCTTATATTTATTTACTTCTTTTAAAGAGCACTATTTCAGATTGTCATTTCAGAAGGGATATTTGTGATAAAATTGCTCTGCTGCAGAAACAGTTAATGGTATTTATGTGCTGAGTACTAGGTTAGTTAGAGGATAGATGTTTTTCATTTAGAGTTTCAGGGGTTTGTGCTGACTGAGGCTCATGTGTACAGATCTTTCTTCCTGAAGCTATAGGCTACTGCAGAGAGAGACTGCCTCATTTTGTTTATACAAGAACACTGATGTCAACTTCAAAAGAGAAAGATTAGGATTCAGCAGATAATTTATATCTTTGTAGCAAGTGACACTGAGGACTCTGTCCTTAACTGACATGCTGTTCACAGGCTGTATCTTTTTTTTTATTGTCCATTGATAGGCAAAACATCAGCAGACTGCTGGTTGATAGACAAGAATGGGTTTTTTTGCTTGTGCTTTTTTCTGAACTGCATAATACAAGTTAAAAGAAATTTTGCCCAAGATTTGAATAAATCAAAAATGCTGGTGTTTTGCCCAGGTTCCTATTGAGAGTGTGGTTCCTTCTGTTGTATCATGAAATTCATGCAATGTTTCAGTTCCTAATGGTGGTCCACAAACCATTAGCTTTTTAGCTCTTTCCTTTGAAAGTTAATATCTTAAGTTAGATCCTTTGAAACCTATTTTGACATATAATGTAAAAAGCTAGGATTGTTCATCTGGGTTGGAGGGAAGATGGCATCAGACAATCAGTCCCCAATTGTGTGTATTGGCTCCAAATTAAATTTGAATATTGGGAGTATGTGTGTTTGGGGTGGAAGAAGTCAGAAAAGGAGACATTCTTGTACAACCCATGATGCCATTAGTTAAGTACTAAAATATATTGTTGTGAGTTTCAGATGTGACCACAGAAGCAGTGAATCAATAGTACTGCCTGCACTATTGGGAAATAAATTGAAGATAGAGTTATCTGCGTAGCCTCTTGTCCCCTAGGCAATGCCTAAGGGAGACTTTCTTTACTTTTTCGTGAGCATTGGCTCTCACTGAAATGAAGATGAGTCACTTTTTGTCCAATTGATGCCTCATGAAGTCTATATCTTTCATTATTTATTTCTGAAATCTTTCCTGAGCAGAAGCTGTTAGTTGTGCCTGAAGGCATGGTGGTTCTGCCACTTGAGCTGCTTTGTCACTCTCAGAGCCTTCACATTTCTTGGGAAGTTTGAAGGTCTCCCAGCCTTACAGCATGAGTTTCACAGAAAAGCAGGGACTTTATGCAAAAACACAATGTCTTCATATTGCACAGTGGGATTTTGCTATAGGAAAGTTAAAAAAACATTAGATAGGTACTTATTAAAAGAAAAAGTACTTAATTTCTATCAGCTCTAGTTTTCAGTCCAAAGATCAAAATTTGGCATAAGGAGCTTGGCAGATAGTTTTCCTTCCCACCTAAGGATTCCAAAAGGGGGAAAAATAAGCATTAACCCCACCCTTAATTTTATGCTTGGGAAAACTGAACTAAAGAAGTATTTTGTAACTTTCCCATGCCAGGAAGCAAATAACAGATTCAAAGACAAAACTTCAACTTCCAGCTGAAAGTCTTTTTGCTGAAGCACAGCAACTCCTTTGATAGCGCTGCATTGCAGATGAAAATATTCGTGGTAATGTTGTCAATTCAAATATTTTGTAGTCTTACATAACAAGAGCCAAGGTACTATAAAATTTGGAAAAACTACTCCAACTCCCTCTTCATTATTGCAGGCTTCAAAGAAGTAAGCTGTATCAGCTTTTGGATGACTTGAGCAGTAAAATACAGTAACTTGGTTAACATTACAGTGTGCACATGCTACCAAACAGTGGCATGGCAGATGAGACACTGCCACCTTCTGGGTACGTTCTGCCACTAAACATAATGCTGATCCAATATAAAATCGAAACAGCCTTTTAAAACCAAATTAAAACCTTTATGCTCCTGCAGAGGAACTGTACCTAAGCTGTGGGCTTTTTGTGTTTAACCTCACTAAGGAGGTTTCACTCAAAGTGTGTGAAACAGAGATATGAGAGACTCAGCAACCCAGCGCCCTGCAATAGGCTGTAAACAGATCCCCGATTCATAGCCCCGTAGTGTTGACACTGTGACAAATGCTTCCTATTTGTGCCTGACTTAAACCCCTCTGATTTATTGCTGTAGACCACAAGGTCTTTTTTTTGAAAAGATTCTGCTGTTGGTTTTCATCCAGTTTTCCCTATGTTTTTCAGCTCAACGCAATGGCAAACAGGGCAGCAGGAAAGGGATATGAAAATGAAGACAACTACTCCAACATCAAGTTTCAATTCATAGGCATTGAGAACATCCATGTCATGAGAAATAGTCTGCAGAAAATGCTTGAAGGTAATATTCCTCTTTGTTGGAAACTATAGGAAAGAATTGATCCTTCTGTCAAACAAAACAATAATGGCTCTGAAATCAGCAGCAGTGAAAAAGAGTATGAAAAATAATCTTTGCCTGTTGCAGCTGCATGCAGCTGCCTGCTGGCTAATGGGACTTGTGCAATGGAGCATCATAGCAAATACTGGTTGGTGACTTCTTAATTGTGAAAACACCTTGTTTCCTGGCTGAAATTCAGATATCATTTACTCTAATCATAAAACTAATTTTAATTCAGTGCACCTTACTGCTACTACGTCTTTTTTTGGAATTTACATTTTCATGGTAAAATGAAAAAAATCCCTTTAAGCTGACTTCAGGGCTAGTGGAAAATACAGATTGAATTTTTTTTAAAGCTCAGGGAACCTACGGTTTGATTTTCATATAACATAGTCATGCATTTTAGACTGTGAATCAATAGAAACATATTCATGCCCTGTATGCAACATATCACATCAGGTCTATTAATGAAATACATGGTCAATGTGTGTAACAATTCATCACCTTCAATGTCCCATGGGACTTAATAACAATTGCCTTATAAATACTTAGAAGTTTATAAACCAGCAAATCTGCCATTTCATATTTGCAGTACATAACTGTTTAGAGGTCATATGGGAAAAGAGCAAGGATGAATAAGCCGTCTTTGACCCTAAACAGCTTGTTGATTTTTAACAAGCAAATAGGAAATAGTGCTCACTCCACAGTGTCTCGGTATTTACTTCATGTACATCAACAACAGCTTCCATCACCTCCCACATCAGCTTCATCTATCTTATTCTTGATTTGATGCTCTGCCCATGCTCTTTTACTCTTCATCTGTCTCCCATCAAGTGCATGCAAAATCAACGTAAATTTGAAATTTAAGAAGGGCTTAAATTTTCCATGACAGGGAAGCCATGCTCTGTTTTCAAATAAGAGCATTTTATGGAAACCAGCATTAAAGTGTAATGCAGGTAAAACATTCCCTCTCTTCATGATGATTTTCTTGATCTAAGGGTCTCAGGTAGGAAAACAGAAGGATTTTTCGTTCACTAGGAAGTCTTGTTTGGCTAGGAGAGAGGCTGGGTGAGTAAACAGGTCCCTTTATTTGTTCAACAGAAGACTATCAAAGTTAAAATAGTAAACAACCAGCCTGGCTGCATGGGCAGTGTTGTGTATAATTCTTGAGCCAAAAGTTCATGAGACCAGCCCATGGCCCAAACTTGCCTGTAACAAGGTAATTTCTAATGTATTTAACAGTTCAGGCTGCCTGGGGGGCACAAATTCTTAGCATCTATTTTCAAATGAGCCATGTGGTTAAAACACCTGCTTTTTTCCTGCGTTGTATATTTGCTATGTTGAAATCTCACATGTAGCAACTTGACTGATAAGATTAGAAATCAGAGAAGTTAGATACTGTTTAAAAGAAAAATCTTATGACTTTCAGTGTACCAGGGCTTTCCTTATGTAAGATGCTGTGTAGATTTTATCTTTTCCCATTTGTATGTGTCCCTTAATTTGTTTTTCTGGTGGCCTTTTACCTGACTTGAGCATACAAAGAGACCTAGAACCAAAAAGGCTGTCAAGGATGATGGTAACACACATTTAATATGGCTTTAGATTTTTATCAAGGAATGCCTTGATAATATATCAATAATTATCAATTACTGATGTATTATCAATATCAAAAATGTATAAATAATTAAAAGAATACATAAATAAGATAGCAATATCACTGTATCTGTGTGAATCTTCAGTAAAATATCACACTACAGAATGGGTGTGTAGTAAAATAAACTTTACAGAATGGGTCTGCTGCTCAGGATCTGTTGTAAGATTTTATAAGGTGCATAAAAACCTTTGAAAAGACAAATGAGGCTGATGAAAACGGATTTTAGTTTAATGTGAGCAGTATTGTTGCATGGAAGTGTACAGCATGAAAAAAGGACACCAAGATATAATTGGCCAGATGTATTGCTGAAATGCAAGGCCAGTTTCATTCAATTTACTCGTGCTAAGCAGAAATGAAGAGCCAAGGATCTTCACATGCCAGACTGCACATTATTTTCAATATACAATTTTAAATAACTTCCAATTCTGAGAAGATTTGGGAAAAAAAGTTATTATTCAGTTTTCCATTAGAAAATGCACTTATATGAGGAATGTATTCATTTCAATGATTTTTTTTAAAAAGCTGAGGAAATTAATTTATACTTATAAAATGTCAATATTCTATTTGAGTAGGTAAAAAAAATTGGTTTCAGCTTTGTGATTTTACTGACTTTAATTCAAGCCAGTTTATCATACTTCAGCATATATTTACCCTTGCATAATATTAATTTTTGGCTAATCATTACAGCATTATAAAATGATCAAATTTTTTGAATAAGGTTTTTTTTTCGGTATATGCAAAATTACTGAGATTTGACTGTACTTTGGAAGGAAAATGCATTTCAACATAATGGAATCTCCTTTCAGAGAAAAAAAAATATTTTTGTCTCTGCTGCCTTTAGTATAGTATGGACTTTTAATTTTCTCCATTTATAGATGGGTCTATGTGAAGAACCTTGAGATAATTTTGATTCTGTGCACAACCTCATGGAAATAATTTTTAACATTAGAAGGACGTTACACAGGGATTTTTTTCGGTAAAGATCCAAGAGCTGCCTGATTTGGCATTTGGGATGGGGTGGGCTGTGCTGCACATCCAGGGGCCAGCTGAGACCTGACGCCCATGTGTTGTGCACTGAGGTGATGGCCCCACATGCTCCCTGTCTGTATTTAAACAGCAAATACGAGCTTCTCCTCCCCTCATACCAGGAGTTGCACTTGCTAATGTACGAGCAGCCCTCTGATCCTTGGACTTCTGTGACAGATCAGCCAGTAAGAAAACCTGTGGGTTTGGCCCACAGCAAGTATTCCTTTCTCTGCTTACGGCTGTCCTGCCAGAAATGGGGGGACTAGTCCAGCATAACCCCTCTGGTACTTTTGCTGGCGGAAGAGGCAGTTTCCAACACGTGTCCTGTTTCTTCCTCCCATCCTGGGACATGGACGCATTGCTGGAATTCTCAGAGCTCTGCCCAGTGGCTCTTGATTTTCCTGTGCATACACTGTGCATGCAGCAGGCCATATTTTTCAAAGATTTTGGTACCTTTTCTGCTGAGATGGAAATGCCTTTTCCCCTTAGGATAAGCCTCATAACTGAATTCATAATTGAACTCAGTATTAAGGTCCAGATCGGTTGCCAAAGTCATGTGAAATATACAGTGTATGCATTTAGGACAGTCTGAACTTTGCTCAGTAAATATTGACTCCAATTTGGTAGTGGGAATGAGCAAAGCACTGTGTTCAGCCTTACCTTGTGCTTTTGTAAACAGAGACAGTAGCTTCGGCCAGAATTCAGCTACTAATTGGTCATGCTTCCATCTGCACAGGAACATTAATCATGTGAAAAGCTGTTTGCTTTCAGTGCTGCTATCTCTGCATCTTTGTAAATATCCTCCAAAAATTACTTTTAAAATAACCATCTGGAAGGGGCCTTGCATATAAACATTGCAAGACTTTGTATGGACACATTAGGCCATTTTGCTTCTGAACTAAATGGAGTTAGGATGGTCAGATATTTCAGATATGGTATAAACTCTGGCTTGTAAAATTAAATTTCAATTACACTGAAGGAAACTAAAACTGTGCCAGGGGCCATAATGGCCATAAATAACTGAGTCTTTTAAGATTTCCAGACCACAAGAGACTTACTAAGACATTAGTAATTGACAGATCATACATTAACTCAATAAAAGCCTTGATGTTTTTCACTGTACTCTGAAAATTAATTTCACTGGCTAATATCTTTTTCCTTAAAAGGTAGTATAACTTTACATGGATCAAAATAAAGATGTAGTCTATTCATGGGGTGAATTTAGTATCTCACTTTTGAAAATAGATTGCACCAAATTTCATTGAGTATTTGTTCTGCTGGATTGAGGTACCTGATTTAGATTCTGATTTTTTTTTCTTCTGATGCCACAAACTCTTTAATATTAAAAAATAGACACTTGGATACAGCAGAATAGAAACTTAGAGTAAAAACTGAGAGATTATTATTTTTTCCTTCAAATGTGGCATAGGGTTTGGAAGATTTTCAGGAAAATATTTTCTTTGATGGATTATGGCTTGTCCTCACCATCAGAATACTTTTTGACTCCAAGTGGATAACCTCAGGGATGGAGAACTGTGGAGTGAACCACTTTAACTCAACCGCCATCATCTGTGGCGATGCTGGGAGTAGGAGGCAGTGGCACTATTTAGGTGTCTGTCTGCCTGTCCAACAGCAGAAATCAGATGCTTTCTGTTTCCAAGCTCTCATCACTAAATGCACAAATTCCTCCCAGGACTTTGAAAACTTCATTCCCAACACAATCTTGGAAAACACATTCTTCACAGAAGGATGGATTTGAATTTGTTTTCAACAGACTTTACAACAGCTTCTCTTTTTAAATTAAATCAACATATCGGGTGAAATTTGACCCACCCCCATTTCTTAAATGTATGTGCTTTTTCAAAGGTTAAGTTTGACTGTGAAGTAGTCCTTCTTTTCAAAAGATGCATGTTTTACACAGGAAATATCTGAACAAGAGGTAAATCTGAGGCCAAACAGTCAGTGAAACTTAAGGGACTCTAATTACTATACATTTAAAATATATCTTGTTTTGCAGTTTGTGAACTGAAATCACCTTCAATGAGTGACTTTCTGTGGGGCCTAGAAAATTCTGGCTGGCTGAAGCACATCAAAGCCATTATGGATGCTGGCATTTTTATTGCAAAGGTAAAGTGTATAAAATGAGAAGAAAACTTGCAGTAACCAGATACAGAAAATGAGGACCAAATTCTCTGCTTATGGGTAACTTCTGTTATCTCTTCAGTGAAAAAAGCCCATCTTGCCGTTCTTCCTGTATGAGGAGAGATGATTCTTAGGTGCTGTTGTGTTGACATTTTTCTAAAATAGTAAACAAAAACTTGTGTTCTTTTGTACTGAAGCCTCTACTAGCCTGTGTCTTGTCATGCCAGACATTTGAATGTCCTTACTTTACTCCCCATCAATGATTGTTACTGTTTCTTTCCCGATTTGCCATGCATCCTCCACTGGTTTCTGAACATTTTCTTTGTAGAAGTGTTAGTTGTAATATAAACATGTAGTACTTGTAATATAAACATATAATATAAACATTATATTATACATAATACATAGCTACTGTGTTATCCCCTCTGAGTTATCAGGCAACCAACTAAATGCACCTTCTGAACCAGCTTGTGTATATTACCATGGCCAAACTCTAGCAGCTTCTACTTTTATATACTTGAGAACTCTTCCAGAAAACAGTTTTGGCTTTAATAAGAATTATTTCCCCTAATCCCCCCCAAAGTAATGTAGACATTTGTCATCTACCACCAGTAGCTTTAATTTTATTACCCCTACCTTGTGCTCTGCCTTTTACTGCTTCAATTTTTATTTCTGAGATTACTATTACAATTTTTAGTGGCCATTTTATTCACATGACTTGCTGCACACAACTATACAGATAAAACTTCGTGGGTTTGCCCCCTCACTAACTGCTTGTTTCTAATGCATTGCTTCTTCCTTCTCAGTAGGCAACTGTTGCTTCTTACCTGAACAGCAACTGTGGGATAAATACACATATTATTACTCCCAGCCCTACTACCTTGCATTGGCTCATAGAAATAAGGCCATTTACATTATCTTTGCCAGTTTTTCCTCAGTGGCTAGTCTTATTATCCTTTGTCCATATGCTTGCTAGCCTAGTGCCTTCTCACTATTTTGACCCATTTTGCATTTTGACATGCATTTTGACCCATTCTTATTTGTATGGTTCCCAGTTCTCAGTTCTTGGTCTTCTGCCCACAGGGGTTCTATTTTGGTAGAATTTACTTGTCTCTTGAGATAAACATAGATAATTTATTATCATTCTTCATTTCCCACTAAGCCAAAACTTAACCTAAATGTTTGGGTTTTTTTCCTAACAGTGTCTTTCTTAACCTATCTTATTTTCTACTTTCTAAATTTAATTCTCTTTAGAAATGACAAAGACCAAAACCCTTAGAATTAAAAAAAAACAACTGCCAACCCTCAAGTTCTAAAAATAATACAACATCAGACTCTGGAGGACTCAGTACAATTTCTTCTTTATGTGTTTATGGATAAAATTGAATTTTCTCTCTCCAGTTATTACATTAAAGATACTGATAAAATCTTGCTTATTAGACATGGAAGTTTCCCACTACCACAGGCTTCCCCACAAACCTTTACATCATGTCATCAGTGCCATGCAGTGTGCTGCAATAATGTCCAGGCTAGTGCTGGTATTGGAAGCAGACATTGCTCTTATTGGCCTTACCAAAAAGATGAAAAATTAAGAGCATATTGGAAGTCTGGCTATCCTTTTAGTGGCATGTGAATGGCATGAGATGTGTTAGAGCATATGAATCTGCTGTGGGTAGTTGTCTGCTCTGACAGATTGATGAATTTTAATTGAGATGAATCCCACATCTTCCTGTAGTGGAGCGCAAACAGGTAATTCTCAACCACCATATTGCATGGGCTGGGGTGAATTAAATATTTTCAAATGAGACGAATAACACTCAACTTTATTTAAGAACTCCGTGGTAGAATAAAAAATGAATGAGCTTTTCCAGTTCCCAAATTAATACTCTCTCTATGGCGCTGTCTCACTGTTCCTCTCTTACCATTGTCTTCCTCCCTGCTTGTGAATTTTCTGACTTTTTCTGTGTCCTTAGGCTGTGGCTGAGGAAGGTGTGAGTGTGCTTGTTCACTGCTCTGATGGCTGGGATAGGACAGCCCAGGTTTGCTCTGTAGCAAGCCTTCTATTGGATCCATATTACAGAACTATGAAGGGATTCATGGTAAGCGGGTTCTTTCACAGAGTAAATGAAGTAGTATGGTAACACTTAAGATGAATATCTTTGTTTTTAGTAGGAAATAAACTGACCTTAAATATACCCTTGTTTTATTTTGTTTTGTTTAAGTAGGAAGGAAGGCTTCTATATGTTCATACTAAAGTCTCGCAATTTCTCTATGAAATGTTATTCAAGGTGGGGATCAGTTAGGCACCCATATTTGGGGTTTTTTTCCTAACCTTGACCAAGAAACTTTCTCATAGCCCAAAGAGCTTTTGTGCAAGCAAGAATTTGTCCACAAATTCACCACAAATTCATTTGTGGTGAACATTTTAATTTTGAGTGTCAGAAGTTTGTCTTTTCTAGACATTAGATTGCAATGAGCACCTGTATTGGAAAATCTGTTCCTTTCCCAAGTCAATCAGCAGTAGTAAAGTATCTAGAAGTGGTTATCAAGTTACTGGTCACATGTTAAAAAGATGTTTGAGACATTTATAAGTTCTATTTTAGAAAGCAATGAAACAAGATATTTGAAGTTGTGCTGAAATACTGGCACCCTCTCTGCATCCATGAAGAGTGCTGTTTCCCTGAGTGGGCAGCAGTGCTCATCACTCATTATTTTTCTGCTAATTCTGAAAATTATTTAAGATTCTAATACTGCTTGCTTATATCATTCTTGCTTGCTACTTTTCTGCTTATTCTAAGAATTAACTGGGATTTCAACACTGCTTGTTTACACCACTCTTCTGCCTGCTTCAACATGTCAGCTCTACTCCACAACATTGAATGCAATATTCTCATTTTAGGTGTTAATTGAAAAAGACTGGGTTTCTTTTGGTCACAAATTTAACCACAGGTAAGGTGGTGCTAAGGTTTTCCTCCCTCTATATGTGTATGTTTATGTAGTCATTATCTGCCATTCCAGTTTTGCTTCTTTGCTGCCTTACAAAACATAGCAACAGAATGCTCCAGGAAACTGCCATACCCTTTTCTCCAACTATATAATTTAGCTGCCTGGAAAAGTCAGAGTGAACTATTTCTATATATGCACTCCAAAACTACTAAGGGGGAGTCCTGAGTGCTGGTCTTGAGTTGCTATGAGCACTGAGAGGCCCATGTGAATAATATGTATGTGGCTTGAAAAATCCCTTTGGACTCCAGCAGATCTTCTGGTGGTGCCAAGGCTCCCCACATAAGTCCCTGTTCATCAAAGGAACTTCTACATCTTCCAAGAGAGTACTTAATCTTAGGCATGTCTGTGAGTTATCTATTGCATGAAATATGCTCTTCCTATTACATTCTGTCCTAACGAAACCAGCAAGATCTGCTCAGAAATGTCAGGCAAAGTGGAAAGTCATTTATTTGAACAAGTTATTTTGAACATCGATCCAATGTAAATGCTATAATGTAATGAAAATATTTGAAGACTTAATATGTTTAAACATGGATACATTTTCACATTTTCTTTCTTTCTTGACTTTACTTTTAGTTTCTGTAAAAATTAAAAATGCAATTTTTATATTGAGGTTTAATTACATTGTATTGCTTGATTTGAATATAAATTTGTAATAGTTTTAAAAAACAGCAAAACTTTCAGGAAATCTGTGCAGCTCCACACCACCTGTGAAATTCCAGCAGGAATTACTACATTGAATATGATACTGTCAATTGCTTATGATTATCAGTGCTAAAAGGTGTTATGAAATGCAATAACTACTGATAGCTTTGGTTTGCTGTGCAGTAGTGCTGTATTTTCTTTGATAATAGTATCAGAATTAGAAGTGCCAGTTTTAGATGTTTATTAAATTCTACTCTGTTGGCATGTGTACATATAAAGGCACATACGTACACCACACCCCTGAAGCAGAATAATTGACTGAAAATGCTTCTTCCTATTCTGTAGACTTAAAACACATTTTTTACTTCTATGTGTTTTATATTTTCAGGTCCTTTTCTTCATTGCAAGTGGTTCCAAGAGGCATTTTTATACACAGAAAGTTTCATGTTCACTTGGCAGTCACAGTAGCATGTAAACATTCCCCACTTCCTAGAAATTCCACCAAGAGAGGGCAGCTTTAACCTGTTTTCTGCTGAGATTATAATGTAGCTCTCCTGCTCAGTTTTCTGGTTTGGGGAATAATCTACTATTAAGAGACTGTCCTAAGACACACTTTCATCATTAAGTCATTGCCGTCATTCTTTTGATAACTTATGTTACTGTGGTACAATTTATATTGATAGCATTAAAACATGGCTATGCAACAGCCAGCTTTTTGCAGCTGTAATGGAACAAGACACCCAATAAAAGAGGCTTTTTTGTTTGTAATTCTGCCTCCCTTCTACTTCCCGATTCTTGCATAATTTTTGTAAGTAAAAATATAATAGTAGTTGAGATTTTATAAATTAATGCCTATGATGCAACTTGCACACTAAAAGTGAGGGGTTTGTTTTCCTTAGAGTTAATTCAGTTTTCCTACAGGAATTCAGGTTATAATTGAATGTATCTTATCTTGTTTCAGGTATGGCAATTTAGATGGAGATCCAAAGGAGATATCGCCTGTTATTGACCAGTTCATCGAATGTGTTTGGCAGTTAATGGAACAGTTTCCTTGTGCCTTTGAATTCAACGAGAGATTCCTTATCCACATACAACATCATATCTATTCTTGCCAGTTTGGAAATTTCCTGTGTAACAGCCAGAAGGAGAGACGAGAGCTGAAGTATGAAAATGTTTCTTTAGTAGCATATCTATGCGTGGGGTCTGCAGCTGGTGGTATATTGAGGAGTCAGACCTTCTCTAGTTTGCATGTATGTGTTTCATAAGGCACAGGGTGCCTGTTGTCTTCTGGCAACACAGATTAATACCAAAAATGTTGATCCTCTGCGGTGTAGCTCTGCTGGAAGCGTAATCCATGGTGTGCGTGACAGGGATTGGTGAAAACTGACAAGAGCATTACGCCTTCAGGCATGTGGGCCTACCTTTACTGCAGCCCTGACTAAATACAAAGTCAGCTGTCCCTGTAGCTCTAGTATAAAATGATAGTAACTCTAGTTAAATTCTCAGTTTGAGAGTTACTGCTTCTCTGTGCTTTAACCTGTCTTTGGATCTCATGTCAGGACATTTTAGTCCTGCTCTCTTCAGTAGTGCTACCTTATGAACAGCCTTTTTGTCTGGTAACCCTTCCCAGGACTGAGTCAGCAAACTGTCCTTCTGCTGTCTGGTCCCAAAGCAATTATGAATTAATCTACCTGCCCTGAGACCTAAACAAAGACAGCATCATTACTCCTGGCAGTGCTTGTGTTCGAATCTCCTTCCTGGGGCCCTGGTTTATCAAGACATGATAATATCCATTGTTTTTCCCAAGTACCCTGATCATGTCAGCTGTAGCAATGAGAGGAAGGTGCTGGTTACTGCTGGCTGCTGCAATTTGGTCCCTTTCACTGCTCAAATGCAGAGCAGCCACAGTGCCACAGTCCATTTAAAATCAAAAATTTCACAGATCACCACATCCCAAGACCTATCTGTGTAAGAAATTGCAGCTCAGCGGGATAGGAGTGATTTTATATGTGGGGATCCCTTTGGTGCAGAGATCAGTCTGAAAGCTCACTTTATGCAACTGATCCTCTCCACCTCAAAAAGGAACCAGTCTCTCCACCTACTCACTCCAGCTGCTTTTGCTTTATGGGAGATGGATCGGATTTTGCTTTTAGTGACCAACAAGGGAATACAGGTCTCTGTTTCTCTATGTTTGTAACTTAAGTCTAATTCTGTTAAGGAAGCTGATTGTAAACTGGGAGTACAGAGGACTAGAATGCTGCATCTTAAGCTTTAGTTATGCCTGAACTGTAATAGAGGCTTTAATATATTTTTATTTAATGTATTGTTTTTCAGAATCAAAGAACGAACGTATTCGTTGTGGGCTCACTTGTGGAAAAATCGTGCCGATTACGTGAACCCTTTATACAGGTCAGACAACAGTCAAACCCAAGGGACTCTGCACCCACAGATAGCTCCATGCAACTTCTTGTACAAGTAGGTAGTATCACTTGCTACTGGGAATTGTAGGATGTGTTAGTACGGAACCTTTAGTTAGTACAGAGCCTTTGTATATAAGTATTTCTCTATAAGTTCTGTAAGGCAGTTTATAGAGAGTAAATTCAGTCTCAGATGCAGTGTGTTTGTTCCTTGTGTGCTCATAGTCAGCCAACACCTCTGCACCATTCCACAACAGATTATTAGTCTGAAAAGAAGCTTAAGATTAAAGCTATATTGATAGTTGTGTGTCCTAATTTCCTGGTTACTCACTTCTTCCACTGAGAAATGCCTCTTTCAGTTCTGTTCTTGTCTGTTGTTTCTAAATTTACTTAAATCACAGTTTTCATAGTTGCTTTAACTTCTCCCATCCCAAGATTTTGTGATGTTATTTTGAATCAATTTGTGTCAAAAATAAAAAGAATATTTTCAAGAAATTATGTGATTTCATTGCTAAAACAAGTGTTTAGTAAAAAAAGCAGATTTTTCTTATGTTGTTATATCAGGTTAAACAAAGTTACATTTAACCTGATATTTTTTCAAAATGTAACAAAATATCATCACTTTAGAAATGTTACTATTGACATTCTGGCTTAATTCTGCCATCAGTCTTAACAAACTTCAGCAGGACGTCAATAGAAATTCATGAAAACTGTGATTTAAGTAAAACTGAGCAGTTAGTTTTCCAGTTGCAAGTAATAGCACCTGTTAAAAAGTGAATAAAAATCCTAAATGACAGAAATTGAATTCTTTCATGTCTACTATACCAGGTCACATCCACTTTAAAACAATTTAAAAATAGTCATTAATCATATTCTTTAGGATAGTGGGATTTATAAAAGAAGCACTGATACAGCAGATCCTCCAATGGATAAGTAATCCTGTTGATTTTAATTGAATTATTTGGGTGCGTAAAGACTTCCAAGCATGAGCTATCAGATGATAAACTTAAGGGGGAATGTGATTTAAATAGTACACCACTGGGATAGAAATAATAAGCCACCAAGCAGCATGCACGTGCTCCAAAAATATCTGTCAGCTCCTTGGCCAGACAGCTGCAGCTGACAGCAGGGCTCGGCTACTTAACCTGTCTGGTGAACTGGTTACACACCCAGGGCCTGCCTACGGCTGTAGTGCCAGGAAGGCAGGAGGAGCACTAGAGTAATACAGAATTTCAAAGTCGACTTCATGGGAAGTTGAACAACAGTTGAGAACTAGGAATATGAAAAACTGTCTTTACCCTGGGATACTTTATAGGTACCATTGCTCTAAAGCCCATAGTGTAGAACAAGAAGATAAAAACCCTGCAAAGTTTTGCTTTCAGTGAACCTTTCTCAGTCATGATCTAAGCTACATTCACGTTTCTTTCGACTGCATATCAGAATTAGTTTGAGCTGCCTGTGTCCACAGAGTTACACCTTCAGGATGGAGCAAATGCAAATGAACCATGAATCTTGCTAAATAGTCTATGAACTTATGTGTATGCACTCTAATGATGAATAAGCATGGATAGATCACTTAGGACAATATGTGTCTGGGGGGAGAAAGAAAAAAGAAAAAAGAGTGTGCATTTAAGTCTCATGGGGCTACTTCACCAAATGGGAAAATTCCTGACCTTCCCATCAATTCCAGGTTCTGGAGTGGTATGTACAACCGCTTTGAAAAGGGGCTGCATCCTCGACAGTCAGTTACTGATTATCTGATGGCAGTGAAGGAAGAAACTCAGCAGCTGGAAGAAGAGCTGGAAGTCTTACAAGAGGTAATAAAAAGTTAAGCTTGATACCCCAGATTTGGTAAGTGATGATAAATGAAACCCAATTCCATATGCTGTAGGCTCCCCTATACGCTACATCCTTTTCTGGAATGAGGATGTTCAGCCATCATCTTTCTTCTCAGATAAATTACTGTGAATGTTTTGCATTTAAGACACAAAAGGCAACTTTATTCTTTAAGGATAAAATTTTACCTGTGTTGGTGCACAGGTACTACTGAAAGTAAGTTTAATCCTTCTGTAACTCAGAGGGAATTGTAGCTCAGAAGAATGCTGTAATTCAGCATTGCTTTGTGATAAATTGTGCACTTCTCATACTCCATAAATGCAAATAGGCAGTTTTAAAGGGTGAGTTGGGCTCTGAAAGTTTTTTAAAAAGAGAAGAAGGCAAGGACATATAAGAGCATTTCTGGGCCCTAAATGTGTCATTTTTTACTATTTCCTTTATTTCAGAGATTGGCGAATCTTCAGAAATCACAATCAGGTGACAATAAAGTCAAGAGTAAGCAACAAGACCGAAGCAAACAGTTTGGACTATATACTTCCAACAACAGCTTAGCTAACACTCCTCAGGAGTATAGCAATGATCTGAAATCATTCCCATCCCGGAGCCCTTCACAAGGGGATGAAGAAGATTCTGCCCTGATTTTGACACAGGACAACCTGAAAAGCTCTGATCCTGACCTCTCAGCCAACAGTGATCAGGAATCTGGTGTGGAGGACTTAAGCTGTAGGTCCCCAAGTGGGGGTGGCTGCTTGCCTAGTGAAGACAGTGGCAAGGACTCTGATGAGGCTGTATTTCTGGCAGGCTGAAATACCTTCATGGCAGCAAGGATGCAGATGATGTTGAGTCTTACACAGTCTGGAATGACATCTTTTCATGAGATGAAGAATGGACGTGGTCTGTGGCCTAAAGAAATAATCCAAAGAAAGGGAACTGTGCAATTGTGTAAGTAAAGATCTAAGCAGAACAAGATATTATTAATTTTAAGACATAACGCTAAAGAAAGGTAATATCTGCTGTTATATTTCATTAAGCCAATGTGATGTTTGTTTTATCAATGCTGTACATAGTTATTCCTTACTTTGTACATTTCCATAATCATTTATTGAACAAGATAATAGTTCTTTTCCTAAGATGTGAAATTCCAAAGTACTCTCTTACACAAGGTTGAAGATGCATTAGTGTTAGCCTTACTGGTGAAGCAGTCAAAACTTATTTTTGTAGAGCTCATTTGCCTTCAGACATATTATGCATATTCTTCGCTTTTTTCTTCACAAGAGGTTCGAACAATTATTTTCCATATTCTCCTACTAAAATCCTTTACAGCAAAGTAAAACTAACAAATGGACACACTGGCTCAGGGGACAAATGAAGCTTTGATACTGAAAAAAAATCCATTAGTAAGCAGTTGCTGCTGCTGCATCTGAATGCATTCCATTTGTACTCAATTCTCAACCAGTGTTGAAAGTTCAGTAGTTTCTGTGACCAAAACTTCAAGGAATATACAATACTCACATAGCCTTTGTGCTGAAACACCCCTTTGTAACAAAAGGTACATGAGGCAGTTTACTCTTGCCTCTTTATGTTTTGTTATCAAGATTGTTTATATCTTGCCCTTGTTCCAAACCACCTACATAAGATATAAAGGTAAAATTTTAAAGGTGATAAAATCCCAAATTCTTCATCCTATTTTGATTCCTACTTGAAAATGTTTTATTTGAGTGGGAGTGAGGTACTTACAAAGTGGAGAGAATAGGGAATATAAAATCACTTACAGAAATCACTTACGAAAATATCACTCTGAATTTTTAAGTAAAGGAAAGCTATGCCCATAAAGGAACTGTTATAAAGAATATTTCTTCCAAATTTTGTTATTAAAAATAAACTAACCATAACCAACTGGTGTTTTTTATCCTCACACAAAATTTCCCTTTTAGTTATTTGCCAGCCTGAACAGAGCATGGTAATACTAATTTAAGAAAAAGACTGATTCACCATTCAGTAAAAGTTTAATCTTATTTAAGAATTTTCATATTTTTAAGAATAGAAGTAAGAGTTTTCATAATCAGCAGCTCAGAAGTAAACAACTGAAACATGTTCAAAATTTGGAATGTCCTGAAACTCATTAAAGTGGTGGCCATATTAGGCTGCAACTCTTTCAAGTTTATATTTTTTTTAATTTTACTTAAAGTCAGCAGTTAAAAATATAATTCATATGGCTGTTTTTACCTGCTTGGAGACAATGCAGAATTGAACTCTAGTAGAGCAAAGTGGTAGTAATGTAAGTTTACTTTGATTGCATTTCATGCTACTCCTTCAAATACAGACTTACAGGCAGAACTATATTATATAAATATACCTCAATTTAGAATCATTAGACTTTATTATTCAGTCTGCTTTTCTGGAATGGCTTTTCATTCTGTTCTGTGAACATGTTCTTAAAAGTGAATAGGTAAACTTCAGTATTATTCCTATCCTCTGAAAGGAGCTGCTGTCTTTGAACAAGTAATTCTTAATAGCAAGGTTTATCTTAATGTTATATTGGAAAGGCCAGATCCTCAATTTGATAAATCCCTACAGCTCAATTAAAATAAATACAACTATAAGTTATATTTTGTTGAGAATCTAGCCTTCCAGTTTTTAATCTTTATGAATTTTTAATAAATGAAAGCCCTGATTTTAACTGCACTTTTAGAAGTGTTTCATATTTTGAACATAGCCTGTAAACTTTATGGCATTGAAGGAAACTTTGAATGGGTTTTCTCAAACTAAAGAAACATGCTGCAAAGTCAGCAATGAAAACAAACCACACAAATATTCTGCCTAAAAATCAGTTTGCAAATGGTTAATGTTATTGTACATCTTTAAAATGTAAAATTGTATATGATGATATTGTGTTCTACTAGACATGTCTAGAAATAAATGCAGAAGAGCAAGATATGCAAATTCAAAGCACTGTCTTTGTGTTGCTTGTGCAACTCCTTGTAACTAGCTTTACTACTAAAATATTAACATATTAACATTTTCTTTATTAAGTCTTCACTTAGCAGCCCTCCGTGATGTGTCTTTTAGTCCTTGGAATTTTGCATTAACTACTATGGATTTCAATGTACTGTATGTATTTGTGGCATTATCAGGCTAATGAGAAACACCTTCAAATAAACACTTAGGTGTTATGCAATGTTATTTCACACCAGAGACTGAAACAAAGGTTTGCTTTCCCAATTTTTGTAACAGAGTTCTTGATTTACTCAAGAGTCACTTTGTCACTAAGATCAAGGGATTCTTACATCTTCCCTATTCTGATACTTGAATCCAGTAGTTTCAGTTGTGGAGGAACTACAGGTGATAACTAAGAAAACTGAGACTCTCGTCAGTTGTGTTAATTATATGGGAGCATGTTATAGCCCTGTATTTCTTTTTTTTTAGGAAATGAAAAAAAAAAAAGAATGAAAAGACTTCTCCATTAACTATATTGTTTTCTTGTAGCCCCGCTGCAAATCTTTGCAAATTTGGCCCACTGCAATAAGCCCACTGTAATTTGAAATAGGACACAGATGAATGTAACTAAACTGCTGGAAAGGCTTCACTAGGCTCAGGCTGCTCTTCAGTATGAAAACGTCCCTCTAAGGGACACTGAAGGCAATGGGATCAAACAGCTGAAGCCACCTTTACAGAAGATCACCATCTGAAGCACAAAAGGAAAACTACTTGCTAGCTGCTTTTGCTGGTAACTCTATACAAGACACAAATGTGCTAAACTGGTAATGGATTCTAAAAAGCTGAGAAATAAAATTAAGTGGTTGGAGGGCACAACAACATGGTATCATTAAAAATAAAAAGAGAGAAACAAAGAGTAAAAGGAGGAAGGCAGGGAAGGAAAGCTCTTTGTAAAATGCATGTTCTTTGAAGACAGAGGCAAGCCAGGGCATGGTTCACAGCGTGAAAGATGTTTAATGACACAAATCACTAACAATCAAACCTCAGCAACAAAGTGGGGACAGCCTTTGCAATGAAGATAAGAATGTCATCACTGCTGACCAGCTAACTTGATGCTTTTATGTGGACACTTCCCTGATCTGCACACAGGAGTTCTCAAGTAGATTACAAACATAGCCAAGGCCAGGGGCTGCTTATAGGTGCAGGCTGAAGGCTGAGTGCAGCTTTTTGGTTGGCTGGTCACCCTCACACTGTGTAGTGCAGAGACAGGTAAACACCACAGTGACTGAAAAATCCTCCAAGGACGGGTAAGTTGCTGACAATTCATTTGGGAAGGGAGGAACTTGTGCTGGGTGAGTTTAAAGTAGGGCAACTTATGACAGTACTAAGACACATGAAAAATATACCAAAGATCTAGAGCCAAGTCTACTGCAAACTGTTAATTCAGAGAGATGCCAGAATGTGGTGATAAGAAGATAAAATAAACATTTAAATTTATTTATTCTATTTGAATTGCCAGTAAAGCACCTGAAACCAGCAAATCAAATCATGTTAAATCTTAAAATAAAATGTACTAGTCTTTTAATATAAATCATTCTCTAAAGAAGCTAATGAAACCTTATAGATCCACCAGAATCACGACTGAATTCAGGCAAGGACTAAGTCTGTTGCTAAGGTTATTCAGATGAATTTATTCCCTTTCTAAAGACTAAAGAACACAGTTCTTTATGTTGAGGTATTCCCTTATTATTGAAATATAAGCTCTCTTTGTAGCTTATTACTCCATAGAAGTGTGATGTCTACAGGTATCTGACCAAAACAAGGCATTTACAAAAGCTAGAGACGCAATACAGGTTTTTAAAGCCCATTTTAGTGAAGGTAGTTCCAAGAATTACTGCTGTTGAAATGGTTAAACAGGAAAAGCTCAAACCACTGCATGTGAAGATAAAAAGTTTGTCCTTGAGTATTTTACTGCATCCACTTCCAACACAATTTTGTACCCACTCAAAAAGTCCTGCAATGCCCAACTGTATCTTGGGCACTGTATCAAGTTAGACGACTATAAGACGTATTAAAATCCTAAAGCCTTTAAGTTTACCACATTACAGTATTTACTGTTCAGAATAATTAAGGCTGTGATAGCTGACACCGGTGCCAGAGTTTTAACTGAGTTTTACCTGAAGGTTTCTCAAATCTCTATTTTATAAAGGTTTATCCTAGTCTTTGAAGGGAGTAGTTAGAATTTGGACATGTATAAAACGGTGAGACTTCTAACTTCCGCATTTGGTCCAGGCCCTAAGTGGCAAAGCTGCCAGAGTATGTAAAGAGCAAACAACAGCATTATAGTACATACTGCTTAGGACTGACTTTATCACAGTCTCTCGTTTGCCGTGGTGGCTGGCATAGTGCCTCCTCAGCAAGTTCAGTGATGACACAAAGCTGGGAGGAGCAGCCAACACCCCAGAGTGCTGTGCAGCCCTTCAGAAGGATCTCGACAGACTGGAGGGATGGGCAGAGAGGGAACTCCTGAAATTCAACAAAGGCAAATGCAGGGTCCTGCAGCTGGGGAAGAATAGTTCTGGGTTCTTCAGTACAAGGAAGACACGGCTCCTGGAGGGGGTCCAGTGGAGGACAACAAAGATGAGAGGAGTGGAACACCTCACTTATGAGAGCAGGCTGAGGGAGCTGGGCCTGTTTAGTCTAGCA
Source organism: Orthonyx spaldingii (assembly GCA_013397795.1). Lineage (NCBI taxonomy): Eukaryota > Metazoa > Chordata > Aves > Passeriformes > Orthonychidae > Orthonyx > Orthonyx spaldingii. The sequence goes on from VZTJ01003817.1 coordinate 1,128,921, forward strand.
AATGCTGAGAGTAGACCCCATCAATATCTGTATCTGAAGAAAGGGTATCAAGAGGATGGAGCCAGGCTTTTCTTGGTAGTGCTGAACATTACAAGAGGCAAAGGGCAGAAACTGATGACCAGGAAGTTCCACCTGAATCTGAGGAAGTTCTTTACTGTGCGAGTGACCAAGCACTGGAACAGGTTGCCCAGAGAGGTTGTGGAGTCTCCCTTCACTGGAGCTATTCAAGAAGTGTTTGGACACAATCCTGTGCCATGTGCTCCAAGATGACCCTGCTTGAGCAGGGAGGTTAGACCAAGTGACCCAGTGTGGACTCTTCCAACCTGACCCATTCTGTGATTTAGCAGTAAGATCAGGTATTAACATAGGCCAACCCCAGACTCAATTAGCAGGTACAACATAGAATGTACGCTCGCCCCCAGATTACTGCAATATCAGAGACAAGCCATCTCCTTACTCTTGTATTTCCTGTTGACTTTCCCATTGGGAGAACACCTGAGCATGACATTGTGCAAGGCTCCCAACAAATAAGTCATTGTATATAGCCTGTTATTCCAGATTGCTTAAAAGTTCACTTGACATATTTCAAAACCATTTAGAATATGCATCTGATAACAGCTGCTTTCCCTTATACTTTATGGGGAACTGCTTAAAGCTGGATTTACACCTACACTCCATATTTTGGCAGAATAAGGTAAAGAATGTGCTTAACAGTGAGCTACCAGCATGCTAGAAGAAAAAACCCTAACTCTGACAGAGTGTTATCAGTGTTCTACCTAGTCTTCTGGTGAAAGTAGACCAGGGGAGGCACAACCAGTATAGGACTAAAAGAAAAGAAACAAAAAACAACAAAAACCCCCCTTCAAAACCCACCCCCAAAACCCCACCCAAACCACCAGCAGGTTGACCCTTAAAGACAGAAACGGGCTGGACATTGTTGGATGTGACAGGATTCCTGCAGCTAATCGAGTATATATCATCATTGAATATAGTGACTTCTGTGCTTCTTTGCTAGATGGGTTTGTGACTGCAGAAGGGGCTAAAAAATAAGGCAAAAAAATCCAAAGAATAGGAACAATCATAACAGAGAACAGAAAGGGAGAAAAGAGAACTTAACTTTAAATCCCTGAACAACAAACTCTGAACTTGTATTGAACAGTGACATTTTCTTGTAGATTCTACTCCACTACCATCAATCAGAAAGACTGCATGGAGAAGTTCCCAATTTGAAAATTTGCTCGCAAAAGTAACATAAGAGGAAAAGCTCAAGTGTTCAGAACTTGTACTAGCAAATGCCCTGAAGGTGACCTGGCTAAAGAGTTCAGTGACAGCAGAGCACCATAATACCTGGCAGATGAGAACAGAAGCCTGTCCTATGCTGTTATAAAATGTATAAAGAAGATGTCTGCCCAATACAGCAAAAGCACCACATGTCTGGTCATCCAATCGTTTCTCTGTTCACAAGGAAGAAACAACAACAAAAAACCAGCTCCATACAGAACTGTGTGTAGTCTTGAGTGTTAACTAGATCCTCAGAAAGAGATCAGAAACAACAACTCAGCACAAAAATAGATGGGATTTTCCTAAGAAGGTGACAGCGATGACTTACATCTAATTCTTCTCCAGAGCTGCAGAAATCACACATAGACACAAGTCCAGAACCACCTGGATGCCTACGTAATATTGGGCTTTAGTTACCACATTAGCAGAAGTGCTGTGTCAATATACAAGCAGCACATTTTTTGGAGTAAGATCCTCTACAATTATTGCTTAACCATGCCACTTACATAGTGTTGATTTTTTTTCAGACACCTGAATATCTTTGATTTGGACCATAGATCTATTTTCTTGGGACATCTGATCTCAGAATGTGGATCAGCTTTGAAAAAAAAAAAGTCCTATAAAATACCAGTGAATAGGTTACTCATCCTGAAAAGCAACAGGACAACCACACAACTGTAATGAATGGCAGGGCTGAGACTGAAGACCCACTAGGCTGTGGAACAGACTTGCACTTCTGTGATTTTCCTTACTCACTTTTCTGCATTCAGAAGCAATATCACATTTTGCTGGAAGAATATCAAGTTGAGGGCTGAAGATCAGCAATACAGAAAAGTACATGCTTGGACTGCGCTTGTGCTGTCATTTGAGACTTGAACCTGGCAGGTTCTGTGATCCTATCTAAATAACACAGAGGTAGAGTCTTAGCTAAGAGGTTTATCTCCAGACTTCTCCTGACAAGAAAGAAGCAGGATTCCTGATACATTGCTTAATCAGCACTTTATCCTATTTAATTCACAAAACTGTGCAATTCCTTCTACTCCTCCTCCTTCCTCCTTGACTGTCTCCATCAAAACCTAAAACCTTAACCTAATAAAGGCTAAGAAAAAGAATGTGTCTTCTTGCAATAGCAAGAGAGAAAACACATGCATGTAATTTTCTCCTGCAGAATATTGTATTTGGTCCTGTCCATTCTCACCAGATACACCCCTACCCTAAAACTGTCAGCCTATCAGAGGCAAGATTCATTTATTAAAGCGCAGAATTAAGTTTCACTTCCAAATTCCATTGCTTGCCTTACCATATGGCACTATGCAACTCCAACCAAATTAGTCTCTTTGTTTCTTAAAATTTGGAAAAAATAACTCCTATTTTCCAAAGAACTTCAGAACTAGTTTTGGTAAAGTGCTTCGTTCCTCACATGATGAACATAATTATATTGCATAAAACAGAAACAAGAAGGTGACCTGATTATTATTCCTTTATGAACAAAAAAAAAAAAAAAAAGAAAATGAAATTGCTTGATGAAAATTGTGTTTAATTAGTGGTAGGTACCAAGACACTCTTGAAATCAGTGCATCAGTGCTACTAAGCAACATACCCAATCTACGCAGATATCATTTATTCTGTTTTGATTCCAATATAATTTGTTTCAACACATCCTTTGCTTAATCCCCAATCTACTTATCCAAAACACAATACAGGTTATACTTAGTTTGCTATTATTACTTAAAAGTAAAAAAACTTGGTTCTTTAGTATTTTGGTTTCAAGAAAAGATAGCTTGTGAATCCACTGACAATCTCCATTAAGAACTTTTTTAGTTTCCAAAGTCCTATCAACACTTAAAGTCTTCCACAGATTAAGCCAAATCTATGGTTAAAGTTCAAAATACAAAAGATATGAATTATGTTTTTATAAAAATGTAAAAAGCTAGTCAAAATTACATGTTTAGGTATTTAATCTCTGAATAATGAAGTATAGCAGCAGGGAACTTAAATATTATAACTATCAACAATAAATACAAGAAATTAATGCAAAGATTGCAATAGAAGGATTCTTGAGTACAATGAGAATATAAAGGGACATTCTAATTTATACAAAAACCATCCCAACTCTGTATACAATCTCTTCTATAAATACAACCAGATAAGATGAAATGCTTATTTGCAAATAATAGTTATTAAAAAGTGTGCTTTATTGGGATTTTCATTCGTTCTCTTGGCAGGTGTAGTTTGCAGGAAGTCTGTAAAGACAAATTTCCATAATTAGATATTTTAATTTCTTCAGAAGGTGTGTTTTAAATACAAGTAACAACAGATGCAGAACATACTTGATTTCCACAGAAAGTGTTATTAGAACACTAAGCATTGTAACAAATCCATCTGTAGTTACCAAGTGTGTAACAACAATGTAAATTGTTTAAAAAATGAAGTTTACCTATAGCGGAGCATGAAATTGGCTGTGCATTGCTATTGCCTGTTGAAGTTTTTCCTCTTTGGCTCGTCTGCAGTGGCAGAGCTATGAAACAAGACACACAAGACTGAATTCTAAATGCAATTTTTTAGAATGTATACTACAGTTTCTCTTTACTGATTTAGCTATTTTACAAGCTCTTTAAAAAAGAAAACCTGCCTGACCTACCTCCCTTCCAAGCTTTGAGCTGAACAATGGTCTATATTGATAATATTATTTCATCCAAAATTGCTTACAGGAAGATTGTTTCCAATGTTAGAAAATGCATTTATTGGGCATCTTTAAAGAAAGGTACACTACTTGATAACTTACTTTTGTCACAACATGAGTGAGAATGGCGGTTTTTGAACCTCAGTTACTTATTTGATGACAGCCATCAACAGAATTTAAGTTTAATAAATTAAACATTAAGGTTGTTTAATGCAACTTGTCAGTTTGTCAACTTTCCAAATTTGACATTTACCATGTTCCCCTATATCTATACAAGATATGGAAGAAATTGGCACAAAAGTATCTGCAACAACACATGAATAGAGTCTAACGCAGGAGACTTTGGCACTCCTGTCTTAAAAGTATGTGCCTTTAGCATGCAGATTATAGTCTAAATAGACTAAAGCCATTTAAACATATTTTTTTCTTCTGTCAAAGCTCACTAAAGCACTGTTCTGTATCACAGGACTGCTCGAACTGTTAAATAAAATGTTGTAAATTTATTCACTATGTGTTGTACGTGTCTTGGATTCGAACTATTTGTATATTTACATACCGTTCTCTTTTCCATGAAACTACTAAGAAAGTCATCTATCTCTGTTTTGCCTTCCAAGAAGTCTTCTGCAATAGTGTCAGACTCCTCTTCAGCTTCATGAGCAGCTACTTTAAGTCTGGCCTGCAGAGCACTTGGACTGCAACTCTAAGAAAATAAAAAGTCCAATGTAATATTAACCTGTCCATTAAAACTTACATTTCCAAGAAGATAAATGACTGTGAAAGCCTAAATAAGCAGATGAAGCTCCATCTCCAAGAAACAGCATAGCTTGTTAAACTAGGAAGGATTCAATGTGAGGAAAGTGTTGCTAGTTTAAGTCTTCATACACAATCGTTCTCACAAATTACTAAAGTTTTTCAACTTTTACCCTACACTGTAGAAAGCATCCAGCTTGGAAATCTGACAAGTTCTCAAGTGAATGATTTCTGAGTAGAACTAACATTTCAAGTGTCTTCAACAAATAGGGTCTACTTTTGAAAATCAGTTGTGAACCTGAGAAGTATAAAAAGGTAAAAAAGCACTTACTGTTCAGCTTTTAAATACCCTTGAAATGATTGTGGAGAAGACATGAAAGCGAAAAGGACCTACTCAAGAAGTAAATGGGCTGCTAATTTAAACCAGTATACTCATTTTTCTGTTCTTATAAACCTCAAACCTTACTTCTGTTTATTGCATACAATTTCATTTTTTTTTTTCTCTTAATATGTCTGGGCAGTTAATCAGGATATGACTCAAATCCAGTAGGAGTCTGTACAGAGCCAGACCTGCAAAATTAAGGTATTTATAGATTTTTAGATGCTTGGGCTAATCTTTATCTACCCTATGAAAAATATTTTACTTATGTACAGTAAAACCTTTTTAACAAAGGTTAAAAACAAAAATTTACTGTTAAATTAATCCTGTACAAAATACGGAGAGTTTGCTCTAATAAAAGATGACAAAAATTCAGTCACAGTACAAGTAAAAATAGTTGTCTGGAAATGTGAAGGAAAGAGAGCAGGAGATACCATGTAGCACACAGCAAACATTGATACATGAAGATATAGCATATATGGGAAAAAAGCAGAAAAATTCAGCTGCTACTCCCGAACTCTCAGCCTCCTATCCATCATTAAACTGAATCAGCAAATCTAACTTAGAGAAAAGGGACTACGGCAGTGGGATGTTATGTCCTGTTCTTAAGTGGTTTCTTGCAAAAATAGGTTTATCAATGTCAACTACCTCTGCCCATTTTAAAGTCAAAGGAGACATTAGGAGTCAGACTATCCTGATTTTCAAGTGAGGAAACCTCTAACACCTTTAGCTCGCCTATGAAATCATTTGGTTTGCTGTCATGCAACTTTTTTTGGAATTTTTTTTTTTGTTATTTTGGGGGCATTCTGAAATTCAGGCACTATGAATGCTAATTTGATGGACTGTTGCATTTTCAGATGATGAGTCTTGCAAATTATGAAGATTTCAGTGTAGAAAGTGGTTTATTAGGAGTTACATCTTCTAACAAATAACCTAGTAAACATACCAAGAAATTATTCTCCGTCTCCAATACTTTCTGAAGTAATAACTTTACCCTATTTGTGCCGTAGAATGTGCAAGATTTGACAGCACATACAACATATTGCCTGAAGTAAGCACACCCAGTGAATTCCAAAATGTAAGTTCCTGAAGTTATTAAGCACTTTCATCTGGTACAGTTTTACAAGCTCATTATGTTAAATGAATACCATTAATTGAACAAGCTTTAAAATTATTCTATTCTTAAAACTGATTTGGACTGGATTGTACTAAACAGCTCTAGATATAAATCACTCTTTTCTTCCAACTTTGCTTCTATTGTAGCAGTAAAAAACAAAAATTCAACCAAAAAAACCCATTGTTTTGCTTTTAACTTTTTGGTACATCATCCCATTCTTTCATACTTGATGAAATACTCGATCTACTTCATATTAAATGAGAGTTTAACCAAAAGAATATTTTTAATGGTTAAATATACAAATCAAAACTTCAGATTTATTGAAGTATTCTTAAAGGATGACACAGGAATTATACCTCACTAAGTTCATGCTGTCTTTGCATCTTTTTTTCAAAGGCTGCTTTCATTTGCGTGAGTTGCTCATACTGGAAGGAAGAAAAAAAGAACATTTTCACCTTGAAAAAATCGTAAATATTACCACTAATATTTCTGAAGATCATTTTATTGTTCACTTACTTTATCCAACACTGTCTGTCTTTTTGCCTCGAGACTAGGCTCCAGCAACAAGTTTTTTTCTGTAAAATAAAATCACCATTACTACTTTTTTTTAAAGGATTTAGTTCACAGAACACAGCCACACATGTTAACATTTTGAGAGCTTACTTGCCAGCTCTTCAATACTTTTCACTAACTCATCTCTATCAGTAATGACTTGCTTCAGTTGTGGAAGAGTCACAAACTGTTCCAGTAACACCTCCTCTTGCTCATTCATACTGGTCAGCTGTGATATACTGTATTCAAACAGAAAGAAAGTAGATTTACATCATCTAACAGAAAACACCACACATAAAGTAATTAATTTCTACCAAAATGTGAGGCATTTTTTGGGACTTTACAAATACATGACAATTGACCACAACTTATTTTTCCCCTTTCTCCTGGATTGTGCACTCTATTATATGCAGCAGTGAATTTAAAAAGCAGCACATTGAAAAGTATCTCCCATTTCAAGCCTTAGTTCCCATAATGCTACTATAGTGGCTTTGACTGTGTCCAGCTACCAGGTGCCCACCCGGCAGCTCTCTCAGTCCCCCTGCTCAACAGGCTATGGAGGAAAAGCTCAGGGGTTGAAATAAAAACAGTGAGGTCACTTACCAATTACAATCACACACAAAACACACTTGGAAAAATGTAACTGAATTTATTGTCAATTACAGTAAGAATTGGATGGTGAGCCAGAAAAGCAAAAACTAGAACACTTCACTCTGTTTTTCCTCAGGCTCAACTTCATTCCTTTATTCCCAACACTACCTCCCCATACCGCCCACTCCTTGGGGCAAGGCTGAATTGTAAGTGTAGCAGTCAGTCCCTAATAGTTCATCTCTGCTTTTCCTTCCTTCTCATACTTTAGCTCTGCTCCACGGATTGCAATCAGTTTCTGGCAGGGGAGACTACTCCAGTCTGGGTAATACATGGCTGCAGTTTCCTTCTGGGTGTATCTGCCTGCTCCAATATGGGGTCCTTCCTGGACTGCAGTGTGGATAACCGCTCCAGCATAGTCCTCTTATGGCTACAGGGAACATTTTTAATATACCTGTTCCACTGTGGTCTTTTCTAAAACTTCCATGGGCTGCAGAAAAGCAACTCCTCTGGCAATTGGAGCACCTCCTTCTCCCCCTTCATCTCCGATCTTGGTGTTTGCAGGATTCTCACACTTTTCCATTCCTCCCCTCAATCCTCACTGCCTCTGCTCTCTCTAAAATGTTTTCAGAGGCAGTACCAGCTTCACTAATAGACTCAGCAGTCCTGCAGTGGGGTTTCTGCCAAACCAGCCATGCCTGGCACAGGGGCAGCTCCTGATCCTTTCTCACAAAGGCCACTCAAAGAGCTCCCCAGCTACCAAAACCTTGCCACCTAGACAGAACTATTCAGAATAGCTGCAATACCATTGTCATTCAACTCAACTACCAACAGAAGAATCATGGAATTTTAATCCAGTCTTCTTGAAAGGATCAGGCTTGGTTAGAATGTTTTAACAAATTACACTTCCCTGCAAAAATCTTAACTTGCTGGTATGTAATAATGATGCTGCTAGAACTTAACAGCTGAGTCAACTAAACTAAACAGGCTCTTTGGAAGGTGTCAAAGGAAAAGAAAAAAACACCCCAGTTGAAAGGACAGAGTTGTCAATTGCTTAACTACGACATCACCAGAAAGATGTGAGACCTGAAGGAGTTAATAGCAAATTTGTAACCTCTTGTATCCCACATAACTGATCTAGGAAGCTGTCTCCTTAGATCTGAGCAAGCTGCTGGGGATAATAACTAATACAGTTTGTTTGAATAATGACAAGGTGATGAAAATATTTGTGTAATATGTGTATAAAGTAGTTAGATGTAGCAGTGATTTGCAGTGGGACAGCTGGCACATTTATCATCTGGATTTGTCTAACCCAGCCCCCGTGAACATGCTGGGCTGCTCACAAAACAGTTCACTGTTTACCTTGCACTACAGTCCTTTGGAGTTTAAGAGAATGCACTTTGTGATCCAGCCTCAAGCAGTCCCATTTCCCCCTTCAAAAGTTACACTTACTGAATTACTAGAAATTAAGTCCCTGGCAAGACCTCAGAAAACAATGAAACACTGATAGTTGGAAAAAGTAAAAATAAGTACTCTTTTTCCTGGTGTGGAATCAAGTACTGTTCCCACTGACAAAACTCTAAAGAAGCAGCACATTTGAATACAAGGCTGGGTTATTTTCTGACTCCAATATTTTGGTACATGGCAGTTCTCCTATCTATAATTTCTACAAAACCCTTTCAGTAATGTGTACAGACTTCTGATGAAAATCAGCTATAAACCAGCAGTTTTTTAATAACTATGGAAAGTTCAGCTACCTTCTGAAAATTTACCTTAGTTCTGAAAGTTCTGGAAAGGTATCAGGAACATCAGGCATCTTGTATGTAAATCCGTTCTGGCCAACCTGAAAGGAAGTTTAGAAATGATTAGTAGGTCTTTGAAGAGCAATTTATTGATATTGAACCTGATTAATCAAAAATTGAAGATGAATATTTGCCATCAACAAGATAAGCAGGACAAGCAGTACGAAGCAGTAGCACTAGTCTCTGAACAGAAGACAACTCAACCAATGCAACAGAATGCTTGAAGATGTTTAGGGTGGCATGTCATAAAAGACAAGTCAGTTTTGGAGGAAAATAATTCTGTTTTGCCATGTCCTTCATTTGAAAACAGTTGGATGACTGAGGAAATACACAGGAATAGTAAAACTCAGTGATGTGAGAACAGAGAAGGAGAGTGACATTTTGATCCCTTTCATGTGGTTTTTAAAGCTATAATTCCTCAGAGAAGAAATGTTTTAGACAAGGAAAAAACACCTGTCTCCATAGAATGCAGAAAATTTAAATTCTACAAAGCCAAAAGAGAGCCTTTCAAGCCTAGGAAAACTTTTGTTTCTATAGACATGATTTGATTAAAGACTAAACATTCAGATATAAAGTTTTATTAAAAATAAAATTCCTTCCAGAGTTCATCAGCAACAGGGAGCTTGAGTATAAACATACAAGATAAAACTCTACATAGTAAAGGCTTGAGATTGCACATTGCCCTCACCTAACAGGTTCTGAGCAGGAAAGAAAGACAAAAAACATTTTCTGTGGTTGGAGATACAGCTACAGCTGCCCTATGGGGGAGTGCAGCTCCAAAACAAAACCCCCTATAATCAAAAATCTTTATCATAACACTAGTTTCACTGAAACTCAGACAGACTTGTTGCTCTGACTCCAGGTTCTACAAAACTTTTCATCTAAGTCAGAATTACAGTTTTGTTTTCCTAGCACCAGCAAAACAATCAAGTGCACTCACTCAAGTGCTTCCTTGAGTTTTACAGCAATGCCCAGTGTGCCCTCGAGGGAACTTATACCCAGTGTCTTACAGCTTGAGCAGCAAAACTCAGCACACAGACCTGAAGCACTGCTTCTGCTGTTGGAACAGGCAGTGGCAGATCAGCAATCAAGCCATATGAAGGAGCAGCAGGCTTGTCTGTAGTGTAGCTTGAAGAAACTGATTCAGAAACAGGCATGGCTGCCATTGTTCTGTTTGTTTCTTGAGGTGGATATGGAGGGAGAAATGGAAACCCCTGAGGAGCAAAAGGAGGCATTCCTGCTGGTTTGTTGAAAAGGCTAAAAACAAACAAAACCACAACCATGAGCAACCAACTGCTTACAGCACATTTCTTATCATTTGAATTACAATTACCAGACCACATATAAGACATAAGAATGAATTTTCAAATGACCATAAACTTCGTATTTTCTGTTCACAGTTACTTCCAACATAGTAAGTCTGTCTTATACTGCAATACAGAACTCCCATTAATCTACATTATTGTAGAGCAGCCAAATACAGACTTACACTCGTAATTATGAGAAAATAACTTCTCAAAAATTTATGAGAGCATAATTTTAAATTGTTTCCATCATAAAGTTGTGAGAAAAGCATCTGCATCATACATTAGCTCTTATTTATGGTATAGCATTTAATAGCCTGGGCAACACACATGCAACTGCTTCTAAATAACATGAATGATTTTTTTTAAATTCACAACTACAGCTGCATCCAAACTTAGTATCACTGTCAGCTACAGAACCACAGTTGTACTGATACAGTTCAAATGTTCCAGTTCACTTTTGTGTATTGAATACAATTCTTTATATCACACAATTTCCACTGCTCAGGGTGCAACAGAAATTGTTTGATTTAAACAGGTCCTAAGCCTGGGAGATTATGAACAGAATATGAAAAAGTCACAACTGCTCAGATCATGAGCTATGGCAAATTCCAGATTTCATCTGATAATGTAAAAATTTTTTTTTGAAGAAAACAGATATAAAGTTTCATCAGGCATGTTGATACAGTAACGCCAAGTAAATCCAGTGTCTCTTCTCAAAACAATCAGGTCATCAAGCATGCACATGAAATTGTGCAAGGACAGGGAATCTAATTCTTCCAATATATCCACTACATTACTCCTGTCCCAGCCCTCCTTAGATTTAGTCTCTTTTAAAAAAATTAATAGACATAGTTTCATTTATTATGTTTATACATAACTTACTATGGAAATGATGTTGAGCTAGGAGCTAGAACTGGAGGATTCTTCCAAAACTCATCCAGTAAACTTTGTATAATTTTTCCAAGATCTGAATGCATTGTAAACTGGTAAAAACACAAAACAAAACCCAATGAAGAAGAAAAATTATGTCTGAAATCCAACAGTTCCAAAACGTGCTGAACTTGATAGTTTACTATACCCATGTGACACCACTGAAAAGCTATTTCAGACATACCAGCTAATGCAAACTGTATATCCATAAGCCCCAAGTAAAGTGATAAAGCTACCCAGAACTGAACAGAAACTAAGAGTCTTTTGGATATTCCATTATCAGTGGAGAGTCAACAAAGTTCCATGCTTCTGTTGAACAACCAAAAAACCCCACTTTAGCTACCAAGTTACATTTGTGAAAACCACAGAAGAGGAAAAAAAAATAAAATATCTGAGGACAAAGGCATTAACTGCATTCTGAAAGAGTCAGAACCTCCATCCACTCCAAAAAACTAGCACATTCTTGTTGACAAAAAGAACAGCATATTAAAATCCTGAATATTCGAGCTAAAACCTTGATGCCATTCTAATAGGATTAGGCTAGAAAGAACTATGTTACAAAACCGTCTTAAAGCATCCTTCTCCTTTATTTGGAATACACTGGAATGTAGTTGGAAGAACTGTGCAATTAACAATAACCAAAAAAATGTGACAGTAACTTTCTAAGCCTTCACAACTTAAACCAGTTTTAGATATATGGAATATTCAAGTTAGTACTGGTATCAGTGAAAGAATAACTAGAAGTATACTGAAAACTTCTGAATTTCTGTTTTCAGGCCCCCAAAATACAGTCTGAAAGAGATTAGGATCTATACTAATCTTTTTTACCAGGAGTATTAACAATAATCTAGTGTGACATGTATTAAAACTGCTGTTAACAGTAGATCTGTGTGAAGCTACATTTTATACATACATTACTTATTAATGGACCGGTCACATACACTCCCTGCTTGTCCATTAAGTGATGTCTCACAGGTGGGAAAACACTGATGACTGGTTTTTCCTGAGGAAATTGAGGTGGAAGCAAACTGCAAATACAAGAATAATTATTACTACGGTGACATCCCACGATAAAGTTTGCATAAGAAGCCTTCTTATGCAAAGAAAAAGTACTATTAATTACATAAACTTACTTTTCTATGAAAACAGTAATGGAGAAGTACACAATCAGTGAAGAACACAAAAACATTATTCAGTTACAAAAGCAGAAGTCCAACAGACTGGAATACCACACTTCCACAAAACTGAAGAGAGCATTTACTGGGTAAAATTATAGTATAACAAAGGAGCAATTATCACAGAATATTCTGAGTTGGAAGGGACCCACAAGGATCACTGAGTCCAGCTCTTAAGTGCATGGCCCATACGGGCACCAAATCCACGACCTTGGTGTTATTAGCACCATGCTCTGACCACCTGATGGGCAACAAAGTAGCTGTAGCATAACAAGAGCATTTTTGAATACAAATGTTATTACTATGAACACAATACACTGTAACCTGTAAGAATGTCAGGCCAACTCAGCAGGCCAAAGTAATACAAAACTTGTGAACAGAATACTATCAATATCTGCCAGAGCAAAAGCATCCCCCCAAAGTAAACTCACAGGAAATATTACAATAAATTACTTAAGTTATGATCCAGAAGCTTCACTGGGGTAAGAGTTTGGAGTTACAGTAGACTAGTAAATTACCAATCAAGTTTATTTTCAGTGGCAGGGAATCAAAGTTATCAGAAACTCTCAAGCATTTTCCCCTAGTTACCTTCAACTAACATCACACAGCTCTCTTAGGAACTGACCACAGCAAAATAGGATTTTGCTCTCAGCTGAACAAATGTATCTTTTACAGAACCAGTTTCACTCAGATCACTATAACCACTAATACAAATCCAGGTTATGGTTCTTAAAATTAATTATGAGCTGGGAGCTACTTATATTCTGGTACTACTTTTTTTTTTTTTTAGAATAATTTTAATTTTCAAGATGTGCATAGACACAGCTCACTCTACTTACATGTTAATATTAATTGTCATGTTGTTTACAGTGAATGGCAGTCGATATTCCACATCTTTCTGGATTTCTGCAATGCTGTCAAAGAAGAAATTATTAGCATCCATTTCATGGTCAATACAACAGTTAAAAGTTTAAAAGAAACAAGTATGACCTCAGACATTTGTACTCAGTTTAGTTTTGAAAAGAACAAAAAGAACAAAACTGAAAATGCTGGAATAAGATTGAAGTCTTCAGCATTCTATATTCAATATTAAGATTAAAGCAAAAAAATAGTAGATGTAACTTTTAAACCTCATACATGGTCACAAGCAAAGGAACTATAGTAGAACAAATCACACGACTCACTCTTCTGACAACAATCTCAACTTATCTTTGTCCCCTTACTGGCTTAATTTAAGACAATACAACAGTGTTTTTTTAATATACTGAATTTTATCTGATTATACCAGGTTCACAATTAAGTATTGCTCTGCAACACCGCCCTCAGATCAATATGTAGAACATTTATTAGACTAGGCATTCTTCCTTAATAGATTAGCCTGGTATTTAACAGTCATTTTTACTATGTGCACCAAGCTCAACACACTTGCACAAGTACTTTCAAGAATTATCTGGAGAAGAGTTACTTGCAACAATGTAAAGCTCCAATGACACTCAAGACCCAGGCCCCCCTGAAAGCACGGATGTAACCTTACAAAATCTGGTAAGGCCCAATCCAAATTTGTTTTTCCTGCAACGGGTAAATTACTGAGAAAAATCTTGAAATGAGCTGCATTAATAGGAAGTTGATTTCAACACTCAAAGCATTCTACAATTTCTATGCACAGCAAAACTGTTTTGAAAGACAGCATCCCAAAGAATGTGGAGGAGGTGGAGATGAAGACTTAGCTCAGAAGCAGAATTTCTAGACAATACAAAGATATCTAAGCTGAAAGTAAGAGAGACAGAAGGGCAGAATATTAGCTTTATCTTAAAATGCCTGAATCAAAACAAACTGTAAAAGCAGACTGATTGCTCTTCCATGTATTTTTCCTGCTTGCACCTGGTTAATAATATTCTTCTCTGTCACCTAAGGCTCCCTTATACAGGGGAGGGCACACAGCTCCAATGGCAAACAATGGCAGATGGGTGTTCCCAGAAAGCATCTTCTGATTCAACTTCAGAAATGCTCCTCCATCCACTGCCAGGTACACTCCATACAAGTCCTTTCTCAAAAAACCCAAAACACATTACCTGCAAATGTGTGTTATGGGTAGTGCTAGGAGTGTTTTGTGTCCTTCCAAAGCACTATTGGGGCACAGAATTTAAGACTCCATCTTTAAGAGCTTGGGGAACAAATGGGAGTAAGACACTAACTTGGCGATGAACCTTCCTTTCTGCAGCCCAGTCTTATTCCTTCCATAGACAACTCTGTACTTGCTCTTTCCCTGTGAAATCACATGCTGTTTGAAGAAAATATCAAATATCTGCAGCACAGGAGAATTCAGATCAAACGTTCTACTGTGTTACACTACACACCAATATCTACACCTTCTCATTCTTAACTCAAGGCTTCTCCCTGGAATCTCTCACCCACATTCCTGCCCTGTAATCATCTGTCACACTTTTCATTAGCCTGCTGCAAAATCCTTTTGAGAAGAGTATATAATTATGCTCCACTTATGTGCACAAGCTATGGAAACTCGGGAGGAAGATGAGAACAGGAAGCGAGGAACAACAAAGCCAGAATCTCATTGAACTGTTCAAATGGCTATAATCCAGCTCAGGAAAAACTCTGAACTAATAATCTGAGTTGCCCCTTCCCCAAGTGGGAATAAGTACACTGGAAAAATGATACATTCTTAACTTTGTCCTGAACAACATCAAATGTAAGAAAACTCTTTTTTAAATGCAAATATTTTATTTCAAGCTCCTAACCTGTGAGAGACTGTGCAAAGGAAAGCTAGCTGCTTTACTGAAAGTAAGATCACACATACCTGAGATTTATGACCTAAGATAACACAAACCAAACGTAATTAACTTAGTTAACTACACCATAGCAAGAATTTTGCGCATTTTGGTGAGGAGCAACAAGGATACTCATAAATGAATGACATTTGGGCAGCTACTGTGTTTCTACCCCTCACCTCAATTCCTGGCTGCAGCATCCATTCCCTCTCTGCCTATGCTTGAGCTGGTGCCTGCACAAACAAGTAGCAAACCAGTTCAGCAAGCTGACTGATAAAAACTGATCACCTTTTGGTGGACTTAATTCAGGATGAGCTCATCGCACTGCTGTGGCGGTGACCCGGTCAGTGGCTGTGGTCACTGACCGTGAGGGTCAATCAGTCACTCCTGCCTTCTCCATGTGGTTAAATGAAGAAACTAGATGGTCAAATTATTCCCCTCAGAACAGTGAGTCTGAGGGGGATGGGGAAGGCAGGCAGGGGTAGTTTCCTGCCACTCATGGTTGTCAATCAGGTTCCATCTCCTCCCCCGTCCCCTCACAGTTGTTTTAATATTCATAAGTTACCCGAAAGTTCTGTTACCAGGTTCTGTTGATTGGTTGAGTTAATGTATTCCACCCCTTTGTTTCCCCACTGGATGTTCCCCGGTTACGTATTGTGCCCCCATTGGTTTATTCCCTTGTTCCGCCCCTTGGACTGCCCCTTTTCTCGCCCCTTTTAAACCCCTGCACACCCTCAGATCCAGGCTCTCTGTAGCGTCCCCCTTTGGCGCCTAATAAACTGGAGTTGCTGCTACATTGAGTCCTCCCGCTCCTTCACCGCCGCGCTGCTACATTGTTTCCATCGACACTGCCAGCTCCCTCGGATGAGCTGTACCTGCTTGTGTTGCTGCTGCTGAGACCAAAATCTGCTCAGCCCGGCTGCTGCAGAGGTCTCAGCTGAGAGCCAAGAGTGGAAGGTCGCGCTCAAGCCACCGGGCAGCTTGAGATCTGGCAGTGACCGGGCAGCGACACACTGCCAGATTTAAAAAAACGGGGTATAACCAAAAGGCCAAGTAAGGCCAGCCCAACAAAAACTTTTAAGTTAACTAAGCTCCTGCATGCCCACACAGACACTCCTTAGAAAAGTGAACTATCTCAAAAATATTTGTGAAATTGGCTCTGAACAGACTTAAGTTTATGCAAGCAACAGTACTTAGAATATTATCGTATTTATGCTTCCTGCGTGATAATTCAGAATATTGGGAAGGCGAACTATCCGCAGTTATTAAACTTGGAAATGCATTCGGTATCTCTTCCACTCCTAGTGTCAGTCTGATGTGACAGGAAACATTCTTGGTCCTTTTTCTGGATTATTTTTGAGGAATCTACCATTCCAGTTCTACCGAAATGCTAGGAAGATATATGTCTGTAGAATGCTTACTTCACTGTAAATATAACTTCAAATGTATGAAATGTGGATCTCCTTTTAAAATGTGAAGAGTTTTAAAGGACAAGGCAAAACAGGGCAGCATACTGCCAAGAGGGAGTACCTCAAGACAAAGTTTTTGTTTTAAAAATTGTGGGTGTTGAACAAGAATAAAAACAATTGACCTCTTCTGATCATCTAAACAAACCCAGTTTGTCAGGAACAGCCAGTTTTTAGCAAGTAGCACTGAACATCAGAAAAAAATAGTTTGTAAAGCCAGTACAACTGCTATGCCACTGTGCCACTGTTGACAGGCCACTGTGACACACAACTCCTTGGTGCTCTCCGTTTTAGTATCAACTTTTAATGAACTACACTATTACAAGCAGCCTCTAGAGAGGTTTTATCCCAGCACGTAGCGGCATCTCTTTGTAGACATTACAACCCCTTAGCAGGCTTTCCGGTCAATGGCCGGTGAAACCGGGCACGGCGACTTGCGCCCGATCACCCGGCCAGGCCACACCAAAGCCAGCGCGGACGCCTGCCCGACAGCCAATTTGACTTTCAGTTTCCAAATCCTTCCTCCCAGCCCGCCGGGGGTCCACATCCCACTATCCTCCGGCGGGGACCCCGCGGCACCGCGCTCCCACCGGACGAGACCCTTCGGTCCCGGGACAGCGGGGGGCTGGGCCGGCCCGGGCTGCAGCGCCGCCGGCCCGGGTGCCCTGTTTACCCGCACGGCCGCGAGGACCCGGCCAGGCCTCGCCGGGACCGGGCGCAGCCGGGTCCCCGCGTGTGCGCACGGGGACACACGAGACACCCTCCCGACACGGCGCGGTCCCACCGCGGCCCCGGGACGGGCGAGACACAGCGCGGCCCCCCCGCCCCCGCCGGCGGCACTCACGAGGCGTGCGCGGCGCGCAGGGACTCGAGCTGGCGCTGCCGCTGCTGCTGGAGGCCGGTGCGCGCGGGCGGGGCGGCGGAG
>VZTJ01003817.1:1147118-1211518 GCA_013397795.1 Orthonyx spaldingii
GGCGCGGCCACCGCGCCGCGGGCACCGGGCGGGGGCACCGGCACCGAGCCCCGCGGGACCCCCGGGCCCCGCGGCGCCTCCGGGCGCTCCCGGGGCCTTTCACGCGCGCGGGGACCCGACCGAGGCCGGCCGGCCGACCGTGTGTCGGTGTCCGCGCGCTGGTTTAGCGCGGCCCTTGGGAGCTGCTCCCGCCTCGGGAAGCCGCTCGCGGTGCGCCCGCGTTCGGCGTGACGCTGGTTTGCTGCTCCGTTCCCTGCTGCACGCAGCCCGGGGATCCGCAGGAACGCGCTCTGCCGAGCCGCGGGACAGGAGCGCCCGGGGGCCCGGGTGTCTACGGTGTCTGTGTCCCCGGTGCGGCTTGCAGGCTGCCGCCCTGCTTCAGCAAACAGTCGCTAACGAAACCGTAGGGGTTTAGTTTCTAATGGTAATCTGAGCTCGCGTAGCCGATATTGTGGTTTTGCTGGCGATGTTGTCCTGCTTTTATGAAATCTGCAAGGATAAAGCGTGGTTGTGGTGCTTAAGCCTTTTTTTTTTCAGATAAACGAGTAAAAACTTACACTTTCTTGTTTTGCTTTCTTTCTCTCTTAGGCTAAAAAAATAAACAGTTGAAGTCCTCTTTATGAAACCGATCCTCTGTCAACTGTAACTTTTGATGTATGGTCTTTAAAGCCCCCCACTATGCCAGCAGCTACCGTAGACCATAGCCAAAGAATCTGTGAAGTTTGGGCTTGTAACTTGGATGAAGAGATGAAGAAAATTCGTCAAGTCATACGAAAGTATAACTATGTAGCTATGGTAAGTGAGTGCTTGATATCTGTCTAGCAAATTACTGCAAAAATCGTGACTTCAGTTGAAGTCAGTAAACTTGCTCATCCTTTTAGATTGAAAGCATAAGGAGGTCTTAATGGTGAATAAATGCTGTATGAACATCTGGCACCTAATGTTTTACCTTTTTAAAAGTTAAGTCTATATACAGACTCTTCACCTATGAAATGGTTAGATAATATGTTTTATTACAAATGAGCAATGTAAATCTCTATGGTTGTCATGTTGTCATCTGTTCAAGTTTCAATTCCACTCTTGCAGGACACAGAATTTCCAGGAGTAGTTGCAAGGCCTATTGGAGAATTCAGAAGCAACGCAGACTATCAGTACCAACTCTTACGCTGCAATGTCGACTTGCTAAAAATAATTCAACTAGGACTGACATTTATGAATGAGCAAGGAGAATACCCTCCAGGAACTTCAACTTGGCAATTTAATTTTAAATTTAACTTAACGTAAGTGTTCAATTTCTGCGTCTCTAAACGTATGTTTCTGACTTACTGAAAATGTATAAATACTATAGCAACTTTGTTATCTATCTAATTGGAATACTGGAATACCATAAATACTCACGCAAAGAAAACTTTTGTGAGCCAAATGTGCTTTCTTCCCTCATTTCTGTGCAGTCTGCCTTACTGTCGGTAATTTGGTCAAAAATGCTAAGCAGATTAAAAAAAAAGTGTGAAAGGCATTTATACTTAGTGCAAGAGTTAGCTCTGTGTTTTCATGTTTCACATTTCAGAGTGCTTCTGCCTTAATTTAGTTTAACTCTTACTAGTTGTTATAGAAATTACATATTGTTTCTTTACATACTTTAAATGGAAAATACCAACACTTAAAATATGTAAAGTTACTGAAGTGACTAAAAAAGTACATCAGGCATTATCATTCTGGACTATTTTGTCTAAAGTGTTGGTTCAAAAATAAGCTGATTTTTACTATATTGGAATAATGCCATGAACTTTATTTCACAATGTGATTTTTATCAGTGATAAAAGTTCTTAGCATAAACCTTACTTTTTCAGGGGGATCAAACACTATCAAACACTATCTCTAATTAAGTCTTTAGCTGGTGGTCGACAAAGTTACTATAGCTTGATTTTTTTTTTCCTGAAGTTAACATAATTGGTCTGATAGATTTTCATATGTTGATTATCTATTGAATTGAATATCAGTGCAAACGCTTCTCACACATTTAAGTGTGTTCTAGCCTTGGGGTTTTTGACAGTTGTGTTACAAGTTGATAACTGGACAACTTTATATACATGAGTTAAAACCACAGCCTACATAGGAAGTTCAGAGAGCAGACTTTTTTTTCTGCACATGAAACAAATTGTTTTCAAAGTAGTTGGGCTTCTTAAGAGAAAAATTGCTTCTGCCTCTCTTGATCTCTGTGCTCAAGACAAGTGAGTGCTGTGGATTGTCTCAAATAAGTTTGGTCTGAGCAATGACATGCTCTATTTATTCTTGTGTGAATTGTGTCTTGAAAGAAAAGTAAGTGCAGGTCTAATGTTATGGTATCTCTGAGCTTACCTGGCCATGTGAATGCTGGATGGAAGTTACCCATTTTCTTAAACAGAAGAATATACTAATCCTACCAATTGTGGGAGAAAGAGGAGTCAATTAATAGCTTCCAAATCGTGATCTATGAAGAAGAGCCTGTGCTACAGCCTGTGCTACACTTCATTTATTTTCTGAGCTTCAAAGGTCTACTTAATATCAAACAACAGAAACCAAAAGTAGTTTTCCATCCATTTGTGCCAGATGCTGCAGAGATAAGACAGCTTAGTAAGGCAAGCTACAGGTAATCACCAGACTACCTTGTTACTAGTTGATGGGGTGCGTTATAGAAAAATATAAACTTGGTAAGTACTGCATGAAAAATGAATATATATTTATTTTTTTACGTGGATGGACAACTTATTTTTGTCTGTTTCTAAACATCCTTTTGGGAAGTGGCACTGTGCCAAGTGTTCTCCTCCTAAAGCAAAACAGCTGTTGGTTGTTCCTAGATGGTAATTTTTTTATGTGTGTGGTTCCAGCCAGGTCTTGTTTTAGTGTGCTTTTAAAGAGCATAAATATTTCTCTAATCATCCTATGCACCTGATTAGTGCAGAGCAGCAACTAGAATGAAACCCCTTTTTTGTTAAATAGTGTGTTTGTTTTGGATGGGTTCTTTAATGTGTTATGGAGGTAGACAGGTGTTGAGAAGTTGATTGCCTCAAAGCTGGAGAACTAATTAGCAGCTGTATGGGAGGGAGGAAAAAAGATATAATGCATCCTGAGGATGTACCTCTGTGTTCTAAAGAATGATGACTTGCTGTTAGGAATAAGGAATATAGATCTATGACTGAATGTAATAGTCAAGTTTGATATATTGGTTGTCTTGTCTGGGTTTTTTTCTATTTTGTTTTGATTGTTTTTTATTAAAATTTAAATCTGTACACTGAAGAGGCTTTGTGGAGTACTATGTAATGAAATTATATATATTACATAATTTCAGCATGAAATCCTTAAGACGTCACAAAAAAAAAGTTAGCGTTAAAGAGAATGAACACAGAGGTAGGAAAGGATCAAACAAGTCATAGAGGAATTTTTATTTAATCCTGTTAAATTTTAGGTCAAAAATAGGCTTGTAACATTGAAATGGGTTGTTTAGAAAGAAAAAGTTGGGCTACCTGAATTTTAAAGATTGACTAGATGGAGCCAGTTCTCCATTTCCAAATTGTTTGAGAAAGAAGTTTTGCTGAACACGTCTAAACACTTATGTAAGCTTAAATCACAAAAAACTTTTGGGAAATATTATCCAGAGAACTAATTCAGCACTGGGATCTGAAGTGTATTGTTCATAGTTCTGTAATGTAATGTGTTAGTGCTTCAGTTGTTATATTTAATTTGTCACAATTCAAGTAATTAATACTGATATTTTACCAAATAAGTTCCATACATCCACTTTCATCTGTAGGCTTGCAAGAATGTAACTGGAAGAGGAGCAGGAACTAATTTTTTTATGAGGATGGTGGGAATGGTGAAATGATAATGAAGGTTAAAAAAAAACTTTGAAAAATGGTTTTGTAATTAACCTGGAACAAAGTCAAATTGCTCCTGCTCTGTGCTAGTGACGTCTGTGGAATGAATAGCAAAAAAGAAACGTTTCCTCACTGAGGTTTGTAGATTTTGGAAATTTACTTTTCCTTTCTGTTTTTAGAGAAGATATGTATGCTCAGGACTCTATTGAACTATTGACGACATCTGGTATCCAGTTTAAAAAGCATGAAGAAGAAGGAATTGAGACACAGTACTTTGCAGAACTGCTCATGACATCAGGAGTTGTATTGTGTGAAGGAGTCAAGTGGCTTTCCTTTCATAGGTAAATTCTGCATGTTAAGTATTTGAGGTTTCAACATCGGATCAGTCATTGAATTGTAGAGCTTGGATTTCACATCTCCTGTGTTTAAGTGCTGTGTATGTAGCCCATATCTTGGTAAGATGTAGTAGATATTTCTGCTGTAATACCTCTAACAGCATTCTGTATTGGGAAGAACAGAGGGGACAGGGGTTTTACTGGTATTTTTAACTTTGGTATTTAAACAGTGACCAGGAAACTGTAAAGCTGAGAAACTGCTAAGCCAGCAGGTGGCGGTGTACACGTGCAAGTAATAACAGAAACAGTGCTAAAAGCAGATTGTTCCTAAGCAATCCCTGAGGAAATACTGTTTGTTTCATGGGAGAGAATTATCAGTGAAGAGTTTTATAATGTGCACTTTCAATTTTTTTTGTAAATCTCCTGCTAATCTGGGCAAATGAAAATTACTCAGCTTGAAAGGAGATCCCTGATAAGCCCCTGATATTTTACTGCTTATTCCGTCAAAGGAATCAATCTTTCAAGTAGAAATAGAAATATGAATGCTAAATCCATATGAATCTGTCATCATACAAAAGATTTTTGAGTGTTAATAAGATTTAACACTTTAAAACATACACAGTAGTCGTTGTTTAGTCAACTACATGCCAGAATTTTTGCAAGCAACAGTGGCTTTAAAGGCTATATAATGCTATCAAGTTGATGTCTTAAATGCTGGCTTCTAAGGAAGTCAGCAAGGTAAAGCGAATGAACAAGGCTGTAAACAAACTAGTCTCAGCTAAAACATGTGTATCTCTCATGTTATATTGGTGGGTGGTACGTAAATGATCAAATTAAAAAAAAAAAAATTTTTCATCCATAAGTATTGACAGTTGGAGAAGATAAAGTCACATAGAATTAGAGAAGTATTTATGCAATAAACGAACTGAAAAATAAGAATTGTTTTGGCAAGGAATGTGTAACAGCAGTAGCAGGGGGCATATAACGTTGGAGAAGTCATAGTTTTGAATTGCTTTGTAGAAAGAAGTGCTAGGCTGAGCTTCCAAAGGAGAGAGGCTTAAAATAAAAGACGGTTATACGAAGAAGAATCGTCTGACAGTTGTCACTTCCATCTTCCACTTACAGCTGTTTCAATTCACAATATGAGCTCTAAAATAATCGTACTCTTGCTATCTTCCTTCTAGAGTAGCACCTTAGGGAAGAGTACTGCAACAAGAATGCCATAAACTGTGTCAAAATAACTATAAAAGCCAAATGAGTAATTTAAGGTTTTTTTCAGCTTCCTGAACACAGTATTATGGACTCTTATGTGTATATTTGTGATTTACACTTGGCTACAGTAATATAACTTGGATGGTTCAAGAGAAGGGGAGGCAGGTTATGCATGTAACTGGTGCCTCAGCAGAGAATGCCGTGTAGAAGTAGCTTCAGCCTCAAACTGGTGTTTTTCTAATATTGCCTGATGACTAAGGGCCAGTATAAGGTATACCTGAGCAATTTTTACACTAGGGAGTCTTTTTAGAGTGTAATTATATTTAGTGTGTGCAATTCCTGACTAATAGGCTGGTTGAAGCGTAGTGCAAGCCATGTGCAATAATGCCATATTTCACTGGTGCAGCTTATGAAGGGTTTTTGAAATCTTTATTAATAGAAGTCCAGTTTCATCTGTGCAAAAATGAGTATCTGTTGTGGAGTTCACTGAAAGCGTCTTTAGAAATCCTCTTAAGACAGCTGTTCAGCAAATGTTTGTTAAACACTGATTATCAGAGTGTTTTAAAGCTTTCCTGCTTTTCCAGACCTTGTTGATATCTTGAGCACAAAACGGAGTAAGTGGGTTAAGTTCCGAGGAAACCAAAATTGCACAAAGCTGTAAATGAGCATGGGTCATATAAAATGTGCCACAAAGAATAGTGAACAGCTGTTTCTAAATACATCGTTGATTGTGATTATGCTCTGCCACTGGAAACGTAAGCAGCAGGACGCTCAGTTGAAAATTTGTTCCATTTAGGCTTTCCACGCAGTAGTTCTTTGACCACTGATAAAGCTGTGCTTGATAGTTGCTGAGTCTGCTATTGCCTCTGTTTCCTTAAAATGCTTAAATTACTACTAACTCTTAAAATTTGAGTCCCACAGTAAGTGGGCAGAAGGGAATTACTCCTTTCTCAGAGTGTGAAGTTACGGTTTGGTTTGCATTCTCCAGTCTTTGATTTCCTTGAACTTTTATGCAGTTTATTTCTAAGCTCTTCTCAAATAGTTCTCTTTGTGTACTTTTTATCTCTGCTTTGATGTAGCTGCCTTGGCATTCTGACATGTTGGCAAATCTGTGTGGACTTGCAGTTCTGTCAGATATGAGTGAAGAAATACTTGCACTATCACCAATACTTGTGTATTGCAACTTTATAGACAACATCATCAAATCTTGAGTGTGTGTGTGTTAAAATGTATTTGAGTCAATGAGAGGGGAGGGGGAAGCCCTGAATTTGTGATTTTTATCACAGTCAAAAGAGCCGTGAGTGCTTGGCAGTCTAGCAAGTAAGGAAGGAACAGCTCAAATGCTGATTTTGTAGATGTTCAATGGACTGCTCAGCTGAGGCTTTGAGTGTCCACTTGTGTGCAGCCTCCTTTGTCCACCTTTGGAGGGTCTGTGAAAACATGCCTTTTTGAAAACAAAAACCCAGATGTTTTTGGGATGCTGGAAAGTTCCAAGCTAATGTGTTTCAATAATCCTTTGTGTCTAACTGATTTTAGTAAAATTTAATCTGTTGGCTCATGTCTGTTAGCATAATAAAATGAACTAAAGCTTTCTCAGCTCTTGCAAATTTTGATTTATTTCAGAGGCTTGGTGCTTGAGTAGAATTCATTGTTAATTGGCTATCTGAATTCTTTCTTGATAGTAAGGGAGAGAAATAGAGGCATATTTGATCTTTAGTCTTGTCTTGTTGCCTAGAGCTGTCCATGTCCAATGAAAAAGCAAAACAAATGTCTGTAAGAGTGCTTGTGTTGTATAGCTCCACAGATTGTGGCTTGCTGTGCTAAGCAATTTCAGGTGATTATATTAGAAATTGTTCAAGTTTTTAAGGCAAGGAAAGAAGCCTATGTGCTTCAGGGCATAAAGCAACCACTAATCACTGTTAGAGGATTAGAAGAAGACTTCTTTAATGAGCAGGTAATTACATAATTGCTCACCATGGACTTTCTTAGCCTTCTCGTAGCATTCAGCAGTGGCCACTCAAAATTTGTTTTAGTGGATCTATCTTAGTCTTGAATTGGAGTGAGTTTTTATGTCTGTAAGCTTAGATCTGGTACAGTCTCCAAGTGGAAAAAAATGTGTAATTCTCAATCAAAATTACTATTTGTAGTAGCCTGCTTCCTCTCAATATGAATAGTGGAGGAATGTTGACTTTTCTTGCAGTACTTCCTTCTTTAAAGAAATTAGAAGTATTTTAGAGTATCTGTTTTCTAGCATTATATTCATATACTTTTTTTTCTTTTTGAAGACAAGTCAAAAGAGCTTTTTTTTTGAAGAGGAGTAGACCAAATACTGGTTTTTTCACTTTAAAAGTTTTAATATGGCTATTACATTTGAGCCTTGAGGATGATCAGTGTCAGGAATTCAGTGAGTTAATAAACTGTAGACTCTAGAGGAGTAAGTCTCCTTAATCCTGAACAGTGTTTTTTGCATCTTTTTGAACAGCCTTTTTTGCTAATGTGGCTTTTTGTTTTCTTCTTCTATAGAGGGCTTTATACGGATACAGGCTTTCTTACCACTTCCCTCCCCCTTCAAATGATCGAATAAAATTAGACTTCCAAGCTACTGTTTTGCCAAGTTTACTACAGTTTTTACTTTGTAAGAGTCAACTGAAATCCTTCTTTATCTTTGACTCCTTTGCTCCCTGGCCAGTGGCTGTTGCTGTGGAGATTGGAGGGTGGCCAGCACAGCTTCAAAGTGCCAGATGCAGTGCAGGATTTGTTCAACGTGAAATTTCTGCTTAGAGCACTGGAAACCCCCATGGCAGATCTGCAGTAGTCTATAACTAATGTATATCTTGTATTAATGGACTTGTAGCAAACGGTCCATTTACCCCCAGTACATTAAAGGTTTTTCTATCCTCTGTCTAGAAATTCATAGTATAAAGATGACAGAGATAACCTTATTGTATGCAAAAAGCTCAAAAAGTAAACTTATTTACCTTGAGTGTGCATGCTGAAGCCTTGAGCCTACATCAGAAGTCACCGCTCTTCGTGGATCCTAAATATCTGCAGGATCAGTGGTATAGCGCTCTTAACTGATCTGTCTTTTTTATTGCTTATCTCACACTTAAAGATCCTGGTCAGTATTTACCAAATTGCAAAATTCTTGGGCTTGAGTATGGTCCTTGTGTAATCAGAATGAACACAAAGTCTTAAACTGGAAGCTTGGAGTCTGTGGTGGCCACCTGCTCACTTGAATCATCTCTCAGCTCTACGCTAAGGTTCCTTAAATAGCAAAACTGATGGAGCCTTCAGTGGAGGCAGCCCTGCTGTGTGTTTTCATCTTCTTTGTTAGTACAAGCATTTTCAAAATTGTATGTCAATAAAATCTAGGAACTGATTTGGTTCAATGCAAACTTAATAACATGGAAGAGAAAGTATCACTCCTCCTTTTAGTTTAGAGCATATGTGCATGGGCAGTCCTGCAAGTACAGGGGATTAGAACAGATGAGATTCATGGTCAGGTCACGAATAATCTGGTTTGTAATCGCTACCTTGCTAGGGAAAAGCATAACTAGTCATCCCTGCTTTTTGTTGTGTTGTTCAGTCCTGCTTTAATACCTGACATCTGTCTTTCCTGTACTTAACCCTCTTGTTTCTCTCATAACTCGTTGTAAATGTACGCAGTTTCCCTATTACTGCCACACCTCATTCCTATGTCCTCTTTTTTCAATGGAGCTATGGAGGAGGATGCCTTCCGAAACTCTTCTCTCTACCATCTACGCACTATAATACCTCAGTTTCTTCTAACAAATAAGTACTGCTCAGTTATCTTGCTGCCTCCTGCTGACTTACATGTACACACAAAAATTTTTCCAGCTTACTCTGTCATTGTCTCCAGAAAGAGTAATCATCTACAAGCTGTTAAAGTTTTTAGTTGTCTGTGTGCTGATTTAATTGGGAAAGTTGAAAGACAATCCCTCTTCTTTGTTGCAGAGGGTTAAACTTTCCTCCAGGCATAAACATGCATTGGCTCTGGAAACTCATTAATCTTTTGGATTTCAAGAACTGTAGAAGTCTCTGTCTCGGTTTGTAGTGAGAAGCTCCAGTCTGTGTGAAAGAAACCAGCTTAGGAGTCTTTCTGGTGGAAGTTCGTATTATCAGATGAAGACTCAGCAGCCCTACCCTATTTCAGAATTTAGAGAAACTCCTGTAGGCAGATCTCTGTGTTTTCACTTGGTCTCATTCAGACTAAAAATATTTTCTCTGGAATCTGCTGTGGGGCCATTTACATTGAAGTTTAGTTTTTTTCATGTAAGTTGTTCTTAATTGCATTGAATTTAAGCAGACTATCCTGTTCATGTACAATGAAGTCTTGATGTTGGAAGTGAGAAGAATGCTTCTAAGTTACTTGCTTATATTGTTTTTGTTATTAATTTGCAGCGGATATGACTTTGGCTATCTAATCAAAATCCTGACAAACTCCAATCTACCTGAGGAAGAGCTGGACTTCTTTGAGATACTGCGATTGTTTTTCCCTGTCATCTATGATGTAAAATATCTCATGAAGAGTTGCAAAAATCTGAAGGTAAGTAGTCTGTTAATGGTTTGGAACAAATTTTGCATTTGGAGACAGAGTATATCATGCTTAAAAATACTTTCTCTATTTTTATTGTCTGGTTTTGCTTTGATGGTGCATATTAAGCATTGTTGTCTCAAGCTTTATATATTTAATATTAAAGACATTGTTAGAAGCAGGCAGAAGCACAAATCTATTTTTGTAACTCCTTACTAGTTAAAAATGGCATGTTGAAACTGTATTAACAGCACTTTGTCGATAGATGATAAATCCATATTTGGAATTAATTCTTCATTTCCTTAGCCATAAGAATTGATGAGTCTCATATACTCTTATTTCCTCATTGTGCAGTCCACTAAAGGACTGCAGTCATCTAGGCAAAGGTAATTGCAAGAAGATGATGTGGAAGTGTCTTGGGAAGAGAAATGAAGTGAGGAATGCTTCAGATGGCCCCATAAGCAAAGATAAACAACAGCATATGTTCAGGGACAACATGTGACTTCTAGGAAAAAAGTGAACTAGAAACTAATCTCTCATGTCGGGCCAGCGGGGTTAGTAATTGGCTTACTCTGTCAGGCATAAAATTCGGATACCTTATTGAACTGGAGAATGAATGGGAACTGGAGCTAAGTGTGTGAAAGGGAAGACAGCAAGTGAAAGAAAGATACTAAAGGCACTGTTAACAGCTTTAGTTGCCAAAGAGCTGTTAAGAGTCTGGACTACTCTGGAATGAGGTGCATCACTCATCTGAGGCAATTGAGGATTTGTTGCTTTTATGGAAAGTAATTTAACTCTCCAGGCTTTCTTAATGAAAACCTGCAGGAAGAAGAGAACACTCACCTTAGTAAAAGCAAATCCTAACTAAGGAATGGCTTGCCACTTCATCGTGCTGAACTGCGGATCTGTGTGCTGTTCATAGTCCTCTGTTTCTTTCTGAGATGAACTAGCAGAGCGTGTCACTTTGAGTAGTATCCTGCTTTTGTGGGAAGTGAATTGTGTGAATCCTTTCTTAATCAAATTAATGTTGGATATGTTGACCACCCTTCCAGTTAGTAAGAAAAGTGTACTAATCTGTGTTCATATACAGTTGTTATTGGTATAATCATCTGGGCAAATGGCTGCGTATTAGATAACATCTTAGAAACACTTCTTCTCCACAGAGGCCAGGAGCAAAAATTAAATGCTCCTAAACTTCAGGAGTCTTAAATTAGGGGTGGGGGGAACCCCCCCAAAAAAGTCATCACTTTCTCACTCCTAGTGAAGCAAAGTAGAGCATCTGGTGCCTATCTGGTGACACACTTTGCAAGAACAGAATGTGTATTCCAAATTTAGTGACATAGAAAAGGTGACAAATTGATGTTTCGTGTCACCATTCAGAGCTGACATTCCCAGTGGGCTTAGGAAGGAGGGTATTGTAGTTGCTGATATAATTAAGGCATACTTGTGTGTAACCCACATTGTTTAGAGACACTAAAATTTTTTTGGAAGACAGGAAAAACCTTCACAGATCTTATTGTGGCAAACCGTAAGAACAAGGGTGATTTTTTTTTTTTTTTTCAGAGCTAAATATGTAGGTCAGCTTTCCTGCAGTAAATTTTGATCCACTCACCTAACCTGCAGACTGATAGTGACAGCAGGGGAAGGGAAATGGACTATCTTACCCCTCCAAATTTACCAGTGGTGAAATGATGGTGGACTTGAACTATACTGAGAGAAGCTCCCTGAAACAAATTACTAAACATTAAGTGTTGTGACTCTAAAAATGCATGTGCTGTCTCCTAATGTGTGTCACTTTCAATCTTTATTAAATTGCAGTGAATTGAACAGCTGTGCGGTTGTCTTTTATTGACTCGTCTAAGTTTTTTTTGTACGATAGTCACTGATTTGCTATAGGTCTCCTACTCTGTGCCACCACGCACCCAAAAAAAGATTCTTGGCATTGGAAAGAGAAATAGGCTTCAGGGTTGGAAATCTGTTTGCTGTTTTTTTAGCAGAACTAAGTACTCTGTGACTTTACAGTATGTTATTCTGACTTTACTGGCATGCAGATTGAGAGTTAACTTGAGATATTAATGTACTATAGGTTAAACTCTTGCTTAGTGTCTAAAAATTGTTTTATGTAGACAATTCCAAACCTCTTGATAGTAGTGGCACTCCTAAGTAACGCAGATTGGTAGACCTTGTTGGAAACTTGCTTTTAATTTGGGGTTTTGTCCAGAACAATAAGCTCTAGGACTGTGCTGTGGAATGAGAGTTTGAAGTAGATTTGCTAGGGTTGTGTGATTATGTAAATTATTCTGTGCCCTTTTTCTTGGAAGGTTGATATTCTGAAAATTTGGGAAGAATTTGTCCTTCTCCAAGAGTGAAGCATACCTATCTGGAGTGCCAAAGTCTTACGTGAAAGAGGATCTTAATAGCCTATTAATGTTCTGTTCTGGTTCCAGCCAGGACAGGGTGAATTTTTGCAGTAGGCAGGATGGGGCGTGGCTGGGACATGGAGGTCATTCTGTGACACCTCACCTCACTTTCTGGGCTTGGGGGAAGGGCTCGCTTCCAGGTCAGGGTAGTGTGGTGGGGGCAGCGATCAGGTATTGTCAGGCATTTCTGTGGGTGAGCAATAATGTTTTTTATCTTGCACACTCTGTCATTGGTATTGCTGCTAATTCTGTTTGTTTTCTTATCTCACTGCTGTTTTCCAGTAAATTGTTCATATCTTAACCTGTGATCTTCACTTTTTGTGCCTCCAGTTGTCCTCTCCAGTCTGCCACAGGAGAGGGGCAGGGCAAGGAGGGAGTGAGCGAGCGGCAGTGTAGTTTGGCATGGTTTTAGTGGGAACACTGGACTGGAGAATACCATTCCTGAAACATGACAGCCTTACTTGACACCCAGTGTGGGGCATGAAGGGTTGAGATCTGACCAGAGCGAGTTGGAAACAAATTTCATCTAAAAATTTGTCCTATTATATTCAGATCCAATGGTCACAGTGTTGCTTGGTCTGTGTGAGTGTGCTACCTAACCCTGTATATGTTCTATATATGTACTATGTGCCCATTAGGGTGCTCTTTTTCAGATCGAAATTGCTTTTTTGATATATTGTGTGATATCAACTTGTGAATTACAACATCAAGGACAATGAAGCTCATTTGGGCTGTATATTCAATGCTGCTCTCCTACTCTTACCTTGGGCGCTGCCTCTGGGAGTCCATTAGTAATCATACCTAGTCTGTGGGGAGAACAGGGGAGGATAGCTTTCCCCAGCTTTTCACTACCTTTTTCTCCTTCAGGCCTGTTAGAATAGCTTTTGAGAATTTTGAATTTCCTTTGGATGTTAAGGAAAACATGTTTTTGTTGCTGTATTGGCTACATCTCCTCAGTGTGGTCTGCACCATGTTTAGAGTCAGTACAGTCAACACCATGTCTAGAATTAGGACAGAGATTTCTAGGAAGGTCATTCAGAGATCTGTCCTGATGGAGGATAGTCATGAGTAGATGGAATGTGGAATAAAATGGGCCATTTTTGGGGAAAATTCTCTCCTCCAGTGGTTTGAGAGTATCACTACAGGATCCTGATAAAGTGACAGAATATTTGCAAGAAGAATGCTGTGGCAACTCCATAAAGAATCAACTTACTAAGGTGTGCCAGGCCTTGGCTACTCTTTACTGGACACAGTTCAATGCTAGACAGAACCCTTAGGGGAAGAGGAGGCAAGCAGATCAACAGGCACTGTGACCACTCAAACTGCGGCTGGACAAATTGTGCCGGTAACAGCCACACCTACACAGAAGAAGAAATCCAGGACAAACTCAGTTTGCATAGTGAGGGATAAAGAGGAAGTAGAGCTCTCACAACAGGAGGAAGAGGGAGGGCCAGAGATAATCACCCAATTNTAAAGAATCAACTTACTAAGGTGTGCCAGGCCTTGGCTACTCTTTACTGGACACAGTTCAATGCTAGACAGAACCCTTAGGGGAAGAGGAGGCAAGCAGATCAACAGGCACTGTGACCACTCAAACTGCGGCTGGACAAATTGTGCCGGTAACAGCCACACCTACACAGAAGAAGAAATCCAGGACAAACTCAGTTTGCATAGTGAGGGATAAAGAGGAAGTAGAGCTCTCACAACAGGAGGAAGAGGGAGGGCCAGAGATAATCACCCAATTCTTGTCCCTGGGTGAGCTGTGAGATAAGTGAAAAGATTTCAGCCACCAGTCATGAAATCCCCTAGTGAGCTGGCTGCTCTGACACTAGAATATCATGGCCCACGATATGGAACTAGATAGTATCCCTATCCTGGCAGGAAATTGGGAAGAGTACAGAAACTCTCAGGCTCTGGAGGTGACTCCTTTCAAGTGTGAGAGAAAGGTATTCTCTCATGCATGATCTAGTGGTGTGCCCAAGCAGGTGCAACGCCATGGAGAAAGATGTCCAGTACCTGAGTGAATTAGTTACATTGGAGGTGATCTACAAGGATTCAAATAACAAGAAGTCCCCTGTAGATCCAGGTAAGGTCCATTGTACACAATCCATGTGGCAGAAGTTTGTATGAGCACACCATTGTCATTCGCCAACTTATTGGCATTGATGTCAGTGAAAGAAGGAGAAAAAACAATGCTTCAGGTGGCTGACTCCAGTCATATCTTTTCCTCCTTACCAATCTGCTCCTCTGCTGTGGAAAGACTGTCAAAGACTGTGGACAGATTCAAAAGACTTGAGCAAACTAGAGAGATAGCCCATGACCCTCCAGTATGGACCAGTGTGTTTGCTATTGGGAGCAAGTGCCCTCCTGCTGGAGAGAGAGGGTACACACCGCAAGGTTTTACCTGCATGACCGTGGAGAGGACATGAGGAAGTGGGACGAAAACCCCAACTCTGCCCTAGCAGCATGGGTATCTGAGTTGAGAGGAAGAACGGCCACCACAGGAAATTCTTCAAGGATAAATGCTGCTCCAGTTTCCAGTGGGCAAGTCCTCAGACAGAATAGGAGAGCTGATGTTACTTTTGATCTTCTCAAAGAAACCGCTAGTTCATATTAACAAGTGACCCACATGTACTATGACCACAACCGGCCAGGTTGAGGAAAGGGACGATTGGGTCTACTGGCCTATGTGAAGCCAATAGTCTGGTACATCACACTCAGAAGACTATAAGGCTTTACTTGATGCCAGCACCAAATGTACCCTGGTGCCATCAAGACAGTAAGGGCAGAATCCAGTTCTGTTTCTGGGGTAACAAGCGGATCCCAACAGCTGACTGTTCTGGGAGCTGAAGTGAGCCTGACTGGGAGTGGTGGTGGCAAAAATACGCCATTGTGACTGGCCCAGAGGCTCTGTGCATCCTTGGCATAAATTAACTCAGGACCCAAACAGGCATTGCTGGACTTTTGGGATAGCTACGGTGGAGACAGAGGAAATTAGACAGCTGAATACCTTGCCTAGTTTCTCAGAGGACTCTTCTGCGTTGGGGCTACTGAGGGTCAAAGAACAACAGGTACTGATCACTACCACAACAGTGCACCATCAACCATACTGCACCGACTGGGACTTCACAGCCTCCATCCGTGGGATGATTCGTGAACTGGAGAGCCAGGAAGTGGGCAGCAAGACTCGCTCACCATTTCATAGTCCTATATGGCCATTGACAGTGGACTGTCATGACCTAAATGAAGTCACACCACCACTAAGTGCCACTATACCGGATATGCTGGAATGTCAGTATGAACTGGAGTCAAAAGCAGCAAAGTGGTACCACCACTGATACTGCTAATGCAGTTTTTTCCATTCCTTTGGCAGCAGAGTGCTCGCCTCAGTTTGCCTTCACCTGGAGGAGCATCCAGTACACCTGGAACTGACTGACCCAGGAGTGGAAACAAAGCCCCATCATTTGCCATGGACCGATCCAGACGGCACTGGAAAAGCGCGAGGCTCCAGAACACTTGTAGTACATTGATGACATCATTGTGTGGGGGAACACAGCAGAGGAGGCTTTTGAGAAAGGGCAGAAAATAATCCAGATCGTCCTGAAGGCTGGTTTTGCATAAAGCAAAGTCATGTCAAGGGATCTGCACAGGAAATTCAGTTTTTAGAAGAAAAATGGCAAGATGGATGTTGTTAGATTCCAGTGGATGTGGTCAACAACATAGCAGCTAGCTCCCCACCAACCAACAAGAAAGAAACACAGGGTATCCTCGGTGCTGTGGGTTTTTGGAGGATGCATATCTCAGATTACAGTCAGATTATACATCCTCTGTATCGAGTGACTCAGGAGAAGAATGATTTAAAGGGGGATCCTGAACAACAATAAGCTTTTGAACAAATTAAATGGGAGATAGTTCATCCAGTAGCTCTTGGACCAGTCTGGTGTTTCACACCAGACACAGTGTGAAATACATGCTCTGTACCACAGCTGGGAGGAATGGTCCTTCCTGGAGCCTCTGGCAGAAGGTACCTGGAGAGACTTGAGGCTGACCTCTGGATTCTGGAGTTGAGGATACAAAGGATCTGAGGCCTGCTACACCCCAATTGAAAAAGAGATCCTGACATCTTATGGAGGGATTTGAGCTGCCTCAGAAGCAATTGGCACCAAAGCACAGCTCCTTTGGCAACCCCAACTGCCAGTACTGGTCTGGGTGTTCAAAGGGGAAGTTCCTTCCACACATCATGCCACATGGAGTAAGTGGATTGCGCTGATATCAAAAATAGCCTCATGGACACCCGGGCCAGAGAACATGGTATGGAGTGGGTGTATCATACTACCTATCATGCACTAGCCTCTGGGAAAATTAAATGGTACAATGGACTGTTAAAAACATTGAAAGCAATGAGTGGTGGAACCTTCTAACAGTGGGTTCTACATGTGGCAGAGGTCACCTGGTTAGTTAACACCCGAGGTTTCACCAATCGAGTTGGCCTTGCCCAATCAAAACCTCCACATACCATAGAAGGGGATAAATCCCCACTGTGCGTATGACCAGCATGTTAGGGAAGACAGTTTGGATTAGTCCTGCCTCAAGCAAAGGCAAACCAATCTGTGAGATTGTTTTTACTCAAGGACCTGGGTGCACATTCCCCACAGAGGGATGGGGAAACGTGATGTGTACCTCAAGGGAATTTGATATTGGGGTAAGAACAGGTTGTAATGTTGAATTGTATAATATTGGTTGCTGAATGCCACTGTATGCCATAACTACTGTGGCCAGTGAATGTGGAGTGGTCCAAATACACCATTCATGAGCTCCTGATGCAGCTTGCAGTGAGCTGACAGCACACCAGCCCTCCTGCACTGGAAGACATCTAGGATAGATTAAACCCACGGTACTGGACTAAATTAACAGACATCTCAGAGGGAAGGCCATTGACTATGGAAATTATACTGTGCTTGTGTGTGTGTATATATGTATATAGTTGGAAGTTACAAGATTTGGACATGACATAGATAGTATAGAATAAGGGATGGATAATGTCCTGGTTCCAGCCAGGACAGGGTGAATTTTTGCAGTAGGCAGGATGGGGCATGGCTGGGACATGGAGGTCATTCTGTGACACCTCACCTCACTTTCTGGGCTTGGGGGAAGGGCTCGCTTCCAGGTCAGGGTAGTGTGGTGGGGGCAGCGATCAGGTATTGTCAGGCATTTCTGTGGGTGAGCAATAATGTTTTTTATCTTGCACACTCTGTCATTGGTATTGCTGCTAATTCTGTTTGTTTTCTTATCTCACTGCTGTTTTCCAGTAAATTGTTCATATCTTAACCTGTGATCTTCACTTTTTGTGCCTCCAGTTGTCCTCTCCAGTCTGCCACAGGAGAGGGGCAGGGCAAGGAGGGAGTGAGCGAGCGGCAGTGTAGTTTGGCATGGTTTTAGTGGGAACACTGGACTGGAGAATACCATTCCTAAACAATGACATTTTCAGAGACGGCCAGATCTTACTCTGTAATGATTGCACTTACAGAAAACTCCACACAGAAATGGTGTGGTATATATTTACAAATATATATACATACACTATTAAAAGCACTATTTCCAAAGCATTCTTCAGTAGGCTGCTATTACTGTAGTTTTTGTATTACTAAGTCTACATTCCAGAACTTGTGACTGCTGTGTAAATATTACTGATTTTTATTCTGGAGTGTTAATTTCTTCAAAGTGATTTGGCACTAGAGTAGATAGTCTTACAGCTAACAGAACCTGATAGGCACTGCTAACTTGCAGCTTGAGGAAGTAGAGGGTTAGGAACAGAAATTGTTACCTTTGGAAGGGTGTGCATCCAAGTTCTGTTGTGAATTAGCAGCTCATTTTTGGAGTTAGAAAGCAGGGAATATGCTTGTGTGAGATGCACTCTCACTGCCCACCAACCCTCATCATGATTTTGAGAGCGTCAGTGAACTGAGCATCTTTGCAGTGTTCAAATGCTCTAACCAAGCACATACAATAACTAACTTCAGTGCTTAACTGTATAGCATGTGGACTTACCTTAAACTCCTGTAGACTGTTTTTCTGCTGCTCAAGACAGGCTAGTACTAACTATAGCAGTATTAGGTTTTCATGTTAGTTTGTAGGTGTTATTTGGGAATGTTATTATTGAAGCTTCCATCTTTTTAAAAAAACCCTGGATCCAAACCTGTTGCCATAAGATTCACAGGAATTTTCGTAATGTTTGATCTGATATTCAGTTTGGTCTTCTTTATAGCTCCATGAGTTTTAATTTAGACTGTTATGCTTTTGCTTCTTACTGCTTCTTTTCCTGTACTTGAAATAGGTTAAGAGTGCAAGGGAAGGTGAACGCTAGGCATTCTTTATTTAAAAGCATTTCCTCTGTGCAACGTTTTTGCCTTGCAAACCTTATGGCAGCACTAAAGATTCTGTCCTTTGTTTTTTCTTTTTAATCTTTCTAGATCTTTAAGAATGTGCATGTGCTTTAGTCTTGCCAGTAGCTTTATAGCTTAATGAATTAAAAAAAGAGTTTTTGTACAATCATGTGCTCATAGCATTAAAAGATTGCAGTTACATGTCTGTCCTTCACCTGATCAGTGTTATCTATGTAAAACCAAACCAGATTCTGACAGCTTTGCTCTCATATGTTGAAGCTATTACTATTTTGGAGAGGACACTAAAATGATGTTTATTTAGTCACTTTGCAGTTAAGGGGATAGTTTTTCACATAAGCTTATTGAGAAGAAAATTTCCTCCAAAACTGGAGAAATTTTGTCTTTTAGAGAAGATAGATTTGCAACTTTGGTGTGTTCTGTTCATCCTCCTAGTGTGTCCTTTTAAAGCATTGTATCAACAGTCCTCTTGAAGGGATTATTAAGTAACAACATTTGGTTACTGTAGAAGCTGGAACATAAGGAGTACTTGTTTTGTCGGTTGCAGATACTGCTTTATTTAGTCATTACTGACAGAGAATATTGATACTGTTTGATACTGAAAGTTTGATTCTCCTGGTATGCATTTATCTAGTATAATGACTATTAAAATAAAACAGATATTATATCATGCCTGAGGTTGTATGGCCTGTGTAACAGATTTTCCCAAATACAGCTGTTCAGTTTTCTAATTCAACTTTTTTCAGCATTTAACAAAAATGTTTTCTTTTTCAGGGTGGATTACAAGAAGTGGCTGAGCAGTTAGAGCTGGAAAGGATAGGACCACAGCATCAGGCAGGATCCGATTCTTTACTCACAGGAATGGCCTTTTTCAAAATGAGAGAAGTAGGTGGACATACTGTTTTTATTTCCATGATAGCAATGTGCTGTGATAGTCACATGGAATTGCTGATTCTGATAAGTCTCTGATATTTTAAGGAGGTCTCTGAAGGGCTTCAGGGGTTAATCCTTTCTTGACAAAATGAGACCACCTGTATTTTCCCCTGAGTAAGTGTGAACTAGCCTTACTGATTCCCTGCTTTGCTGCTGTATTTCTTCCCAATGCCAGACTAGGCCTAACTTTTGGATGTTTTGTGAAGTTTTGTTTTGGGGCGTTTTTTATTTCACCTGTTTTGCAGGGTGCCTTTTTTTAGGTGGCTGCTGCAGTGAGTTATGAGCTGCTGAAGCCAGATCCCTTTGTGGGAGATTGTACTCAAGCCAATGGGGTTTTTTTTAGAGCTTTTGCTCAGTGTAGTATCCACCTGGTGTGTACTGCTGCTTGATGCAGGCTGAGAGGTGAGGAAGGAATGTTGACTAACCACTTCCAGCTAAACTTTCAGGCTAGAGGTATATTAAATAATCACTTTCTGGCTGATTTGGAGAATTTCCATGCATTTCTTTTTCCTTGCCATTGAGTGAAGCACAGTTTAAGTAAGGTTCTAAAAGATTATATAATGGTCAGTTATTTCAAGGTTTACAGCAAGGACAGTCAGGTCTTAGAAGCTTCACATTTCCTTGCTGCTTGTCTGCATACAACAGGAAAATATTAGGATATTTTGCATTAGCAGAACAATCAAATGTCAAACAGGCCTCTTCTGGAAAGCAGTTGCACTGAACAAATGCCAGTGCATCAGAACATGGCATTCTTCCAGGAATTCAGTGTCATTTACCATGTCAAAATAGATGGCAATATCAAACCTCGTCTTTTAATCATGTTAAGTACTATACGTTGAAGTCTACCTTCTGGAGTACAGCCTTTTGTATGAAGGAGAAAATGACCACGAGATTGTGACAAATATTAGTGACACAGCAGGTGAATAATAAGGAATGATGGTTTAAACTGGTTTGCGCATCCTAACACTCTATTCTGCCTCTGCTGGAACTGCTGCAGTTGTCAAGCAGGTCATGGGCTACAGATGCAATGAAAAGGATTATGTTTCTGGTATGATCCAAGCCCAGTGCAGCTACCTGCTGTCTGCCCAGTATTGTTAAACTTTAACTCTTGAATTTGAAGCAAAATCCAAAGCAAAGAAAGAGAAGCATATGATAACCATGCTTAAGATACAGCCTTTCAAGTTAGTTTCCTAGAGGAAAAGATTCAAACCCACGATAGTTTCTTTAATGAGATGCTGTTTGTGTTAAGTGGCAAACTAGCTGGTTGAATTTATTTAATGAAAGCTTTTACCAGAAGCAGAAATCTCTGAGGGTTTTTTAGTGCAACACACTTGCTTAATTAAGCCAATGGACATGGAACAATAATGAATTTTTTTTTCTCAGTACTTACAAATGCTCTTTGCAATTACAGCATTTCTAAATAAGAACACAGTAGTAAGCAGAGAGAAATACATTTAATGTAGATTCTTGAAGCCTTTTCAGCAGAGTTCAGTGTTTAAAAATGTATTTCTGAGTAAAAAGACTTCATCTTACAATGCTTTTAGAGGTACAGATTTTGTTACTAATTGCTGTGAAGGAGATGAAACTTGCTCTTGCTGGGTCTTGGAGTACCAGCCAAAAAAAGTTACTGATCCTTTTGTTTCCATCAGGAATACTTAAATAATGATGCTACATGAGTAGAGTTGTTATTTTGGGCTTTTCCTACCTGTTTTATTTCATTAAGAACAGCTGGGGGCTGTAAAACTTTAAATTAAAATCTGATTCCTATAGTACAGAACTTTCCATCCCGACTGCTGCTAAAAGCAAAGTTTGAAGTGAGAAGTTTTGAGCTGTGTGGTATATACTGGCCTCTATGTTTAGACTGAGTATTGCATCCATTCTGTTCCTGCATACTTCTCTGCCTGTCTTAGATTTCTGATATTGATGACGACTCAGAATGTGAACTACTGGG
Organism: Orthonyx spaldingii; assembly: GCA_013397795.1. Classification (NCBI taxonomy): domain Eukaryota; kingdom Metazoa; phylum Chordata; class Aves; order Passeriformes; family Orthonychidae; genus Orthonyx; species Orthonyx spaldingii. The sequence continues at coordinate 1,168,780 of VZTJ01003817.1, forward strand.
GTGTCCAGGATTGCCGTGAAGGTTTTAGGGTGAAAAATGTTCGCGTGTGTGTGTCTTCTTATTTTTGCAAGACAATTTGTGATTTTGTTCTTGGAAACCTAAGTCTGAAAGGCAGAGTATCAGAATATCATGGGGTTTATTTTGTCTTCCACTAAAAAGTCCATTTGTAATTTAGACTTGTAATGTGTAAATGCAGTCTTGGTACAAAATTTTGCTGTTTCTCATTAAATGAAGTCCCCCTCTGTGAGGACCTGAAAATGCATCTTTCTGCATTTCTGTAAACTCTATAATGGGTTTTGTGCTCATCCTCCCCACCCCCAAACCTGTATAATATAAAACAGGACATATCTCTATTTCAAGTCAGAGTATGGTGAAAACTCTATGCTGAGAAGAGGTAAGGGAATGGGCACTGATGATGGATGCTAAGCATGTGCCTGTTGTAAGAAGCAAATCAGATGGAGAAATACCTTTGTTGCACTTGCAGATATGTGAAAGATGACTAATAATACAAAATTGTGAAACCATTGCATTTGGCCATTTAATCGAGAGAGGAACACAGGAAGACTGATTGTGTCTCTTGACAGATTTAAATAATTGTGTCTTATAGCACACTGTGATAATGTGTTGAGATTAAGTGTGTTATTATACTAATTATATAATCTTTTGCACCTTGAGATTTGATATTTTACTTTAAAAGAAAGTAATTTTAAAGCCTTTCTACAGTTCTGTTGAAACTGAGCCTTTTCTTTTGCAATAATTCATGTCTCTCTTTTAACTTTATAGATGTTCTTTGAAGATCACATTGACGATGCCAAATATTGTGGCCACTTATATGGTCTTGGTTCGGGGTCATCTTATGTACAAAATGGCACAGGAAACGCTTATGAAGAAGAAGCCAACAAGCAGTCATGACATGAAATGAAAGGCCGTCTTTTTGACCTCCACATGCTTGTATATAGGTTTTATCTCTGGTTGAATCCCTTGGACAATTAAGGCTTTTTTCCCCCTCCCTTTCTCAGCACACTTTCTTTTCTGCCTTTCTATGTACTAAACTTGACTGTTCCTATCACAGATTTTGATCTTAATATTGATACGTAAAATTTTCTGGGTTACATTTTGGCCTCTTAACAAGCCCGTTTGTAAAGAAACATGTATAGGATCAGTGTGGCAGAGAGAAGGAGAAAGTTGAATCATAATGAATTTTCTGGTAAACTTACCTACATCGTCCTTCCAGTTTTTTGTCTTTCCCTTCCCTTCTCTAAATTAATTGGCTCTGATTATAACTAACTTCCTTCTTCATGTCTGTTCCTTCCAGTATGCAGGCGTTTTAGCTATTCAAGATTGTGGACCATCAAATTTGCACTTTAGAGAGCGACTCTGACTCAGATCCTCTGTTTTATTTGAAGTTTGTTTTGGTTTTTTCTTTTGCCCTCAGCTAGAAAACAATCATCTGCCAAGTTCAGCAGCTTCAAGCTGTATTTCCTTGGTGTCTCAACCCACGGAATGGGACATATTTGCTGCATAATCTCTGTTCAAACAAAACAAACTACTGAAATCATAGTAATTGCTCTTACTTTACTAGTGTTTGGTCATCTTCCAATACATCCTGCACATGTCAACTGGTTGACCTGCTGCTTTAAAACCGCTCTATGATGGGGGAAAGAGGCTTGAAAAAACAGCTTTACACCCTTCAGGAAAAGAACAGCTATGACCTTAGCCTTTTTGCCATTAAGCTGAGAGTTGAAGGATATTGGAAAAGCAGGAGTCTTGTAATGGCACACTTCCCTTGATTAACCTCGTGGCTTTTATTCTAGTAATGTACACCTCAGATATTTTTTATGAAGTCATATTTATTATGTACTTGATTTCATGATTTTTGTAAGTCAGTTTAGTTGAAGATAAACCCCAAAGATCTGAAAAAATACTATTTAATTATTGAATTAGAAGGACAATTAAATCATGCTTTTTTGTAGTTGTTACAAAGACAGATATTACAGATATTTGTTGTAAGACAACAAAATATAAATAACTTACAGCTAATAAAGTTACCTGAGGAGTGTAATGCTAGTTTATTTTTGAGTATATCTTACAATATATTTTAGATATATTGTGTTAAAGGACCCTAAAGTATGTTCTTAACTCTGCATAGCATGTATACAGAGCAGTTGTGCAGGAAGGATTTTTGGTATTGAATAGCTAAATAGTAGCCTGGAACGGTGGAATGCGTGACATTGTGTGTCTGTGCGTGTGCGCGCGTACGTGTGTTTGACACGGAAATCAATGGCAGAAAAATCTCCAGATGTTCACCAATTATTCTGTTTTATCTTGTACTTAAAAGCAAAAAATCAAACACCTTTTCCTCATTGAATTATGATGATGTAACTGGGCGGTCCTTTTTAAACAAGTAATTTGCATAACAGAGGGTATTTGTTTTTAAAGCTTTTGTAAATAAAGGCCTAAGAAATGTTTTCTTACATAACAACAGACTGGTGGTTTTGTTCCAAAATTTTTCCTGGAATGTGATTATTTAGTCAGTTCAGCTCTGTTTTGTTAGGCATGATCGTTCTCTTCCTTATGCTTATAAAGGAATCTAACTCACTGCTCCCTGACTGATTCCAGATTCAGAGCAGTTAATGTGTTTCCAGTCATTTAATTCTTACTGTCCTGAATTGCAAGAGTGGTGATTGCAGTTTACTTCTGAGACATCCTAATCCCATTAGTAATTTTATACCATTATGCATTAGATGATGGTGACTTGTTTTAACTTCAGTTGTCTTTCACTTTAAGATAGCGATAGTGAAAGCAGGATGAACTCTTACTGTGGCCTCCAGGGAAAGTTTGCATACACGTGGAATGAAGAACCCCTGAAGTCTGATGCATTTGCTTTAAAGTAGTAGCTTTGCCTAAAGCATATGGATACAGCTATCTGGTTAGCTTGAGCAGAATGACTCTTCGAAGGACTTTAATGGGTTTTTGTTTTGAAGTAACTTTTTAATCAAGGATCAAAGGAAGTTTTTAGAGCCTTCTGAATGTGTGCCTACAGTAAAAGTTCTAGTGCCGATGGGGATGTGCTTTTGAAGTGACTGCTGAGCATCCCATATGCTGTCCTGTGCCTTTCTTTGCTTCCTATGATAGAATCATAGAATGGTTTGGGTTGGAAGGAACCTTAAAGATAATCTAGTTCCAACCCCCCTACTATGAAGAGGGACACCTTCCACTAGACCAGTTTGTTCCACTAGACCATTATTTGACTTCAAAGAATTCTACTCTTGAGTTTTCTTCCAGTAACAAAAGCCACTGGTCAGCATGAAACAGATGATGCTTTATTTGTGAGAGAACTCTTGGTCTGATCACTGTGATCTGTCTGTTAAAAGTTGATTGCAGCTGGGAAGACATCTGTGTATCATTCATTTCCTTGGCAAAATTAGATTTAGTTTCCATCAAGGACTGATTTAAATTGTGAATTGTAGAGATTATGAAAAAAGTAATTTCTTATGTGTATGACTGTTACATGTAAACTTCAGAGCCTGAAATCTGTTTCCAAAGGGGCCAGCTTTAATTGCTTTTGCAAAAATTGATGTGCAGGCACAGTTCCAGCTGTCTAGACATGCACCTTTTTATTCAGAGACAAGAATTCTCTTTCTAGGCCTCTGCTTTTCCCAATCCATTTAAAATACACTGTTGTTGAGTAGGTTTGTCAGAAGAAATGCAATATCAAAACTTGTTATATTTGATCTTTCTATTTTTAATCTACTTTTATTTTTGGCTTCTGGAGTCAGATGAGTGTTCCAGGAACCTTATGTTCTCTGTCACTATTTTTTTTAATGTATATAATTTTTATTTTAAGCGTTTAGTTTCTTTCCTCATTGAAACTAGGCAAGAAGGATCCTTGAGGTGGAGGAAAATAGGTCTGGAACATATTCAGAGTATTTAAGGCTTTTCCCCTTAGGAATTTGTTGATGACCTATAACCTCTGACATCCAAGAAATTTCTCTTACCTTATCTGACTGGTTACTCCAAGCTCAAGAATGGTTCATTCCCTTATGCAGAAAATCCAAGAAAAGTAGCAGGAAGCCTGAATTCATGAACAAGGTGCTTCTGATTCAGCTCAAAACACACAAAGGTGGAAGCAGGACATGTGACATTGTCTGAAGTGTGGATGAAGGGGTTGGTTTAAAAAAAGCAAAGTCTATCTGAAGTTGATTCTAGTGAGGGACAAGAAAAGCTTGTACAGGGACATCAGGAGCAATGTGACACTACTGCTAGATGGGGGCAGGAGACCTACTTGTAAAGGACATGGAAAAGGCCAAGCTACTCAATGCCTTCTTTCGTTTTTACTCTTAGGACTTGCCTTTAGGAATCCCAGGTCCATGAGATGCCTAGCAAACTCTAGAATAAGGAAGACTTACTCTTGGAGGAAGATCAGAATAGGAGTGTAAAAACAAACTGGACATAAAGAAGTTCTGTTTTAAACTCCCAATTAGTTTTCAACCTTGAATTAACTAATAACTCACTTAAACTAATGTGCACTGAAAGGAAACACTTCTGTACTGAGGCAGTTTATAGAACGTCCCTGGAAGTTAAATGTTCACGTCAATGGATTTAGGGTGGTGTGGGTTCATTGCAGTTTATTAACCTGTAAAATAATTAAGAAGTGAAATTTTAAATAAAACAGACTTCTCAGGGTTTTTATTTAACAACACCATGTCAGTGATGGCAAAGAAAGCCAAAAGCTTCCAGTAGAATTGTGGGTATTTGTCTAACTACTTTAAATTGTTGAGTTTGAACAAAATCTCACGAAGAGTAAATCCTGAGTTTTACATAGAGCAAAATCAGTTATCTCTGTGTACTTTTCAATTCATACCATGAAGTTATTTTTCTGGTATAGCTGATGTTTAGTGCACCTTAGTTGGTTCATGAGAGATTGTTTTATTTCCCTCTTACATGAGGGTGCTTATTTGGTGTTTATTTCCCTCTTGCACTACCATCACAAAGATATTATCCTGCATTATTTTAGCAGCCTTGGGCTGGGAATAAATCTGCGCATTGATGCCACCTGTGAAGATCTGATTTCTGCAGAGGCTGGTGGTGTCCTTCTGCCAGCACAGATGAGATATTATTTTCTGCCTCTGTTGAAGTAAAAGGGTTGTCTTGCCCAAGTGTGCTCTTTCATATGCTTGTAAGACACTTGCCTCAATTAACTCTGTTGGATAATGTGAGGGACAGCTGGAAAGGGGAAGGGAAGCCTTTTCCTTTCTCTATGTATCAGGTAGAAGTTGGCAACTGATGAACTTTTTAAGCTGCATTACAGAAAATGCATTTTATCTTTTGTAGGGCAGCAAAGCAGAGCAGGGGTTGCACTGGCAATACCCTTTCTTTACTTTTCATCATGTAATAGCTGAGCTTGGCAAGCTCCCTGCTTCCTTCGTTCTTGTCCCTCTGCATGGTCTGGAGAGTAGCTGTAGTATCTATGGTAGTGCTTTATATGAAGCTACTGATTTTTAGTATTGTATTTATTTGAACTACTGGCCAGTTACTTCTTTTGATGCGACGGAGAAAATAACTGGAAATGAGTTCCTGTTCAGGCTGTAACACAGTTTGTGTGTATTGTCTATTTTTGCCTTTATAACAGGAACTCTTTCTTAAGTGAACTAAGAATTATTCTATTTTCAGAAAAAAAAAAAAAAAAAAGGAAAGTGACTTCATAAAGTGATGACTGTCAGGAAGTGTTGGGTTTGTTCCAGTTATGCCAATCAGTTAAACTGTGAGGATGCAGCGGGGGAGAAAGGGGAGATGGCTCATGGCACTCTCTTCCAACTGCTGCACTCACACTATTGGGACCATCTGCTTGAGATTACAGTGATCTAGGATGAAGGATGTAATCAATGCCTCAAATACTGGATTTCAGGATGACTGAGTTACTGTATTTCAGTGATGAGTGCCACCTTGGAGAAATGATTATCTAGAATCAACTTTGGGAGGGAGAATAATAAAGAGAACATAAATACTGATTGTACATTTCACATGAAATACTTTTGATCTAGACTTCTACAGAAGGGAAGGAGAAGAAAGATGATGAAAAAATTTAAAGAGGGAACAATTGAAAAACTGCTGAGGGAATATGGCAAGGCTTTTCTTAGGTTAAGTCAGATGTCACTTGCTCAAACTTTCATCCCGGAAGGCTGCTGCTTTTCCCATCCTACTCCAAGGTCACTGATAAGCAGGTGATAGATGCAAGTGAAGTAGCAACAGACATCCCACCATGCCCACTGCATAGCAGCACATTCTTTTTTTTTAATCTTGTTTTGGATGAGAATGTTGGTGTATGGTTCAATACCAATATTTATGGAATGGTTTTAAAAACAGGATGAGCTTGGACCATATACTGCAGGTTATGTCTGAACTGGAAGAGGTAAAAGCTGCTTTCATCTTTACATAACTGTGCCTGCAGTTTTAGAGGTCCCTGAGCAGACAGTCTCACTCCTCTCAGTACCGGAGGTGGATCCAGCACTTTCCTAAGGAAGACTGCTAGGAAAGAGAAGTCAGGCAGCTCTGAAGAATCTGGCATGGCAGGGAGTGGAGAGCCCTCATGACGTGAAGCTGCTGTGGGTGACAATCCTGGTTAGGAATTATCTTTCTTGTACCTTCTCACTTCTATAAAGTATAAGGGGTTTAAAACACTCCCTCCCCCGCCTTTTTTGGGGGACAAAATTCCACCTTTTGGGCCTTCAACAGTTCTCAAAGAAGGGCAGCTCCGTCTACTCTGCCAATATAAAGGCATGGAGTGTTTCACCTATGAAAGGTGATAGAAGAATTGGTTCCTTCCTGTTTCAGTGTCAGTGCGTTGTGAGGTGCACCCTGAAGAACAGAAATATACCTATAAAAGCCCAAGACTCCTGCTGAAGGTGTGAGGCGGGACATTTACAACAACTATGTTGTTAATGAAGCCCCAGCAGAGATGATGTTTTGATGTTCAGTAAAACTGATGGTAGTGTCTCAATAACTACTACATACATGACATGCTGAACACGAAGCTTTTATTTATATGAGCAATACATTAACAAGTGGCAAAGTTATACACTAAATTTATGTAGAAATGGATTTCCCCCCACCCTTTCACACACCAGCCAACTGAATCAGGGGAAGAACTCAGTCCAAATAATGATGAAAAACAGCTACAGCATTCCATGCACTGAAACAAACTAGTTTCCTTTCTGCAGTGTCCCTCACTCAAGAACCACCTGTATTTAATACCATGCAATGTGCTCTAGGAGGATCCTGCTTGAGCAGGGACCAGATAACCCCAGTGGTGGTCCCCTCCAACCTTAGCCACTCTGTGATTTTGTGTTTCATTCATTACCTGCCCAGTCATAGTCTACTGAAGAACCTGTCTGTAACCTAAACTGGACAGGTTTTTTTCTCTCCAGTTAAATAATTAAAGTGCATAACAGCAGATGTGTCTTAACTGCTCACCAAGATTGTGTTCCATTTTCTTAACAAAAATAGTTGTGTGAAGACTTTGAGCACTCCATCACCAGTACATCAAATGACAGAGTATGTGTGGACTACTTCTGGTGCAGACGCTTTAGATTTGTTCTAACCTACAAATAAAAGAAATTGTTACATGTGTAGGGAACTATGGTTCATATGACTGTTTACATATATACAAAATAAATTTAACTCTGTTGTCATTTGGGACTCAGGCCCATCTGAGGAGTCTGCAGAACTTGTCCAGTTTCCACTAAAGCTTGAAACGCAGTCATACCTCTAGACAAATATCAGGGACATTACTTTCTTTTTAGCAAAAAAGTAGATTAGTAACTGTACAGTAGGTAAAAAGCACTCCTTAAAAAAAATACAGAAATTACACAAAAGGCTGTAGTAAAGTGCGTAGCAAGAATACAAAGGACAGGAGAATCAATGTAAGCAGACCAACAACACTGCATCTTTGCTACCCTGACTTCTTAACAAATTCTCCTGCATGCATTGTAACACTGACAGTGGTCAGTAGGTCAAAAAGAGAATTTTCATTTTGTTATAGAAAGTATTAGAGAATTTAAAGCCAAGAATATAGTTGTATCATCAGAAATTATACTTTGGAGCATGATAAGCTCACTTTTGTCCATACTCTACACAGAGAGAACTGCCAGGAACCCTCAAAGCCTACTGACAGTGCTCTTCATGGAGACACAGCTCATGCCCATCCAGACAGCAGATGTAGCTACAGCCCTCTGGCTCAGATCTGCTCAATGTTTACCTCTGAGCTACCACCCTTTCTTTCCCTTTCTCCTCCCTTCATCAGTGTCTGTTTCCCATGCCTCCATCTGTTTTCTCTGAGGGGGACAGCCTCTGGCTGCAACAAAGCTGCAGATTATTTAGGGCTATTGTGCTTTCCAAGTGTGACTTCTGAGACATGGAGAAGACAGGCATTTCTAGATCCCTTATCCCTGCCCTTTCCCTACAATGATCCCCAGCCTTACTGAGACATCTCAGAGCCCTGGCCCCAGAGAGGCTGACATCTGTATTAGAGAGATCCATTTCCATGATGTGTTTTGCTGGGGAAGAAATCTTTTATCTTTACATAAAAATATGGAGCAAGATACACTGAAGCTGAATTTCAACTTTCTACTCAGTATTTTTAAATGTATGCTCCATGACAAACCACCCTGTGACTAACTGCATAAAAAACAAGACTCTACAGATAGAGAACCTGAAGTGTTAAAAAATATATTTTCCCTCTCCCCCTTATCCCTTGACAAGTTCGCCTTTAAACAAACACGAATACGAGGTAAGCTGACAGAACAACACTGAATAAAGAGCTGCAAAAAATCTTTTGGTAACTAGATCTCTGCAGGCATCATGTAAACTGTATGCTACCTTCATGCTAGTTTAAAAAAGGTGTTCTACATCAAGGGATCCACACTCTGGCACTTCTGGCAATAAACAGATGTTTTCAGGCTGGTAAAATTTTGAGATTAAAAAAAAAGTAAAATAAATATATTTTCCCTCACTAGAGAAAAAAAAGCCACATTTTGCTACACCAGCTATCACTTAAGTTGCAAACCCAAGAAAGACAAATTTTGAAGTTACCTGCTGGTAGAAGAGTTAATGATAGTATCTTCTGCTTTCAGAATGGCATCACTTAGTCCTGCTGCCAGTTTCCTAAAAAAATGACTGGCATCTTTACACTGTGAACCAACCTACTAAGTAACTCAGGTTTGACAACACAAACACTTTTCTGTTTCAGCTGAACTCAGTATAGTCTGAGAGGTTTTCACTTTTTCTTTGACTAGTCTTTTTATCTAGCCCCCTAGAAAGCATAACTAAGTTCCTCCTAAAGTTGTTTTCAGAATAGAAATTTGCATTTAAATGTAAACACTGATACCATAAATGTAGTGTATACAAAAGGCACAAGACAATTAGATTTGTGTTGCTGAAACTTCCTTGACTTTGAAAGCCGAAAATGCCTCTTTTACTCTGGTCAGTAAACTCTGATCCTCAGAAAGCTGCTAGCTCCTAACTTAATTGAATGGGATTTCCTAAGCGCAGCAGCTTGGCTTTTTGGTATTGCAATCAAAAGTCCATTGTCCTGTACATGCAAATATCACAAGTTATAACAGTAAGTCTCCTTGACTGTACATGGTATTCATTAAGTTATGCAGTAAGAAAGGCAGTGTCTTGAAGAAAAAGTGAAAAAAGAAATCTGAGACAAATATTGATTAATAAGAAATTAGGAGCTTGAAAGACTGGCCTTCAGTAACTAACACGGGTTGGTAAAAAGCCTTTTGGATCAAAGTTTAGAGCCAACATTTGCTTCTCAAAGGGGTTAAGAGCTCCAAATGGGACAATAAAATCCCCATTTCATAGGACTTTTCTGTGCAGCTGCCATCAAAATCCCCAGCTGGCCAATTTCATTTATGTATTACCCATCCAAACACAGGCTTTTTATCGCATCACTGAGCAGTGACCCACTGTTAATTGACCGAAGGATTTTTTTTCCCTCTTAATTTTTCAAACTATTGGTAGTGCAGATCTGAGGGAAAACAGAGCTTTTACAATCATGCTTTCCAAAAAATGTTCCAAAAAGAGTCAGACACTTCACTTAGGTCTTCTTATCTTCAAAAATTGCTTATCAAGGGCTCAAAAGAAAATACAGTCCACCAAGCCACTAAGCTATTCCTAATCAACACTGGCTGTTCTCCCAATTCATAGAGCCAGTAGTGCAAAATTTTGATTTTAAAGTCAATTACTTACAACAACTTGAATTAAAAGGTGAATTTTCAAAACCAAGCCAAGAATATGAACTGATAGTAAGGAGGTCACATTTTTCTTGTGCTGAGTATCAAAGTAAAACCAGCCACTGAATTTTTACAATTGTAAACATAGACTCTTCTTTTTTTCCGCTTTCCAGTACTCAATCATCCTTCACCATTCAAAGCCAGTAATTTTAAGTTGAAACATCCTTTATATGGTTCAGAAGTAATATATTTAGTTTCGTGTTTCAAGCAGTGACATGGAGACAGCTAATCATCTGTCAGTTTGTTTTCTGAGCACATCCATAGGGGAGCAGACAGGAGCAGCTGGCCAACAGGGCTGATATTCGGAAGAATGCATCTTCCTTCCAACACCAGCTTGTTCTTAAACTGGAACAGAACATTAATCACAAAACACATTATTAGAATCAAAGAATATTTAAAAAATAAGTATTTAATACTTTAATACTTAAAGTATTTTTAAGACTTGTAACACGTCTCTTCAACTTGAAGGGAAAAGTGACCAACAGGAGAATAAAAATCCCACCCTGAAGAGGAACCCAATAAAACTGTTCACAGTTATGTTAGGCATCTACTTCAGGATGACAGTGTTAAGTACTGACTACACAGTAAGCAGGCCATCAGTTAATAAAATAACATGAGTTATTTTCACAATACTTCCAGGTATCAACATAATTAAAAAACAATTCTCTATTACATTAGTGTAAACCACATCTGGCACTTTCGGTAATTAGTCCTTCGCTGAAATATGAAGGATTACAGGATACAGAATATTGAACAGATCCTTCGTTGGGACAGAAATTCAAATTCTAACACATCAGCCGGGACTGCAAGCTGTATTTTTCATATCTAGGATGAAATTACTCGGTTTTGTTGTGGTGACTTCAGCAGCTCTATTAAAAGTATTCTATTCAATCCCTAGGAACAAATATAACTCAAATATTGACAACAAAATAATGAAGTTAAATGCAAAGTAGCTAAAAGAAGTTTTTATATAAGGACTCATATTCCAGCAACTGTATGTCATATATATATAAATAGTACTCTATCTTTTTTGTTACTTCTCCAGAAAGTTTTAACTGCCACACAGAAATATCTCAGAGCTAAGTGTACAACCCATCTGGTGTTTATGCTCATGCTAAAGAATTACCAGCCCTGACTGCCCTTCTGAAAGTGCATGAGTCCATCTGAGGCAAAACCAGTTGCAGGAGCCCCTTTATGCGGCTTTAGACTTACTCTTTGGAACATAATCTCCTCTGAAAGTAGTGTCTCTTTAAAAAGCCACTTTTCAAAATGGATGCTTACAAAAAGAAAAAACAACATCAAACAAACAAAGCCCCCGAATCCCAGGGAATGAAGTAATCAGACTGCAAAACCAAATCTTTCTCAGACTGGACTAAAAGAAAAATATAACTAAAAAAGAGCACAAGATGTTTATCAAGCTATACAGCTGGGAAAACCCACCCACTTTTAACATCTTCAGAACAGTCACAGTCCATGTATGATATTCAGAATAATCTGAATGACAAAGTTCCAATAAAATGTACACACTCTTCAAAGAAACATTAAAGTTTAAAAGCTATTGCTTCAGTAAATAAAGTGTTAGAACTTTAGAAAGTAGAACTCCAACCTAATAAAACTAGTTGCAATTAATGGTATTTCTGTAACAATTCAAAAATCTGTTTCTTTAAAGTCTGTCTCCAATGTTTTGCTCTTGATTAGTGGTGACATGTAAGACATTTAACTAACTGAAGGTAAGCAATTTAGTCTTTTCCAGAAATTGTTGTTTTGTTGAAAGAACTCATGGACTAAGCAGGGCAGAAATGCAGCATTTCACATTTTGAACAAAGGGTTAGAAATGAGGAGTTTTATATTCTATTAAAATAACATGCACAGAGCAGTGAAAATTGCAGACACCGTCTGAGTTTCCTTTGCTTATCTCTTTAACTCTGTTCCTCTGACACCCACATTTTCAACACCTCTAACACTTCACACCATCATCAAGTTTGCAGATGTACCTATATCTGGAACTGTGTCTTCATCATTGAACACAAAACCAGAATATGAGGGCCAAGAGGTTTTTAAATTTCTCTTATGAACCTAACTGAACTTTTGGGAACTTTTTGGTACAATCTATGGGCCCATCTGTTGGTATCTGCACACCTACTAGTTTTATAATGGGCCTTCGCAGAGCAATACCATTCGTAATGGATCTACTAACAGTCACTGCAGTCCCCTGATGACTTTCCCTCACAGCCACGACAGCATGTCCCAGAGTCAGATCACACATAAATGAAGGACATCCACTTGAGACACTTCTTCAGGACAACTGAAAAGGTGTTTCCAACAGCAGAGAAGACATGACTGCGCTGGAACAACTCCTGCATACCAATTATTTGGTATGCAGAAATTCTTAGGGTCGGAGTCAAACTTTTCATACAGTTTTAAATACAAAATACTTTAATTCCATAAATTTTGATGGAGTTAGCGATATTCAAGTACTAGAGTGAATATGACAATTGTGTTCATTCTCCACAACCCAGAGTAAACGTCAACTGTTACGTACCTAACAGAATTTACTAGCTGCTTCTCGAATCTGCTTTCTGAGAAGTCTGTCTTGCAAGATATTAACCCAAGAAATCAGGAAAATCTCAGCTGTTTTTGACAACAGGTGATTAAATGCTCAGGAAGTCATATGGACACCTTTTGTCTTCAGTAGGCAGCACATTTTTACTATTAAGTTGGATGCAGCTCAGTACTTGACTCAGAGCAAGACACTAACAGCTTATATATTAGACTAAATCCTTTTTGCTTCATCATTTGATAGACTTTTACCTGTTTTAGCAGACCAAGCCTATGATCTTTGCATTCAGTGTTAAGAACCAGCCTAATTTTCACACTTAATGTTACAAACATTGTCTGAACAACTTCAATACTCATCATTTCAGTATCTTTCTAAAGAAAGGGAATAATATTATATTGGACTATTACCTAAAAACCAATGAGTATAAAGATTAAACTAATTTGCAAACATGACACATCAAGAAATAGGAGGTTTAGTTTAAAACTATGAATTCATGTGCTACTACACGCGGTAAAAAATCAATTGAAGAAAAGAAAACAGATTTTCAAGTGGTAAGGAATCAGTGAATGAAACACTAAGTACAGAGAATATTAACATACCTTTCCTTACATATTCAGATGTTTCTTTTAAGGGAAATTAGGTTTCATTTTCCATGGTTAATGCAGGATTGCTCATACCTTAAAAGACAAAAAATAGTATTTCCACAAGAAAAGTTCTCATGTCAATTTCAGCAAATAATACAACCTTGAATTAACAATCATTTTACTGTCGTTACACTATTACCAAGTCTATTCCTGTCCTGTGTCTATTACACAGCTCTTCGCTAGCTGTGAATTGGTAGTAACTCTTTTCTAAGCAATTTGTTGTCAAAAGCGCTGTCAGGCCTAGCTTAAAAAGTAATTAGCACCTACTGGTATCAGTGTTCTCAGTATCCCTTGGTCAGGTTTAACTGAGAAAGCCACAGCAGCTTGACACATGAAACTTCCTACAAGAATGTATTTAAAATAAGCTTAATGAATTTTGGTTCATGAAAACAAACCACGTGACCATGATCATTGCTGCACTTTATCCTCCAAAACTGGTTTATACAACACAAATCATTGCAGCCTAAATCAACTCCTTACCAACTTTGCCCTTTTCAGCCTTTGCAGTAGTTTCTGACCAAGCTGGTGTATCTGTAAGTAGGTGGCTCTGGGAATCACGCAACGGCTTTGCAGGAAACAGATGGTTCTCACTGTAGTGCCAATAAAAAGAACATTAGTGAACTGCAGTAATTTTTCATCATCTTACCACACATTACAAACAGTTTGTCATACACAGTATTTTCCTTACCTTGCTTCTTGTCTGATGAATGACTACTTTTTTATCATTACATACATTACACTGCAGTTGTCACAAATGCAAACACCATCTAAAAAAGCAACTCCCTAGCACAGGCATTTTTAATTTGACAGATATTGTATATTAATACATGTACTTCAGCCCCAAATGCACTGTTGACATGATAAACATTGGAGAGAACATCTCCAAAATCTCCTTCCTAATGTAAGCTATGGAATTCTGGGGTAAGATAAAACACCAGTAAACAGCTAGCTGAAATGTCATAGATTTCTTTTATGAATAAAAGATCATCAGTATGATTCCATTATAATTTCTTAGCCACATATTCAAATCTACTATACTTACCACACTTTTCATTACATAAATGTTTCAAAAAAGATGCAATATGAATTTATTTAAAGGAGCATATGCATACTTTTCACACTTCAAAGATGTCATGTCCACTAAGGATAAGAATTAATAAAATATGTTCTATTATCAGCAGAAACAACACTTAATATTCAGCTTCCTGTGCTTTGGCACAAGTGCCATTAGGGATTCCCTTATATATGAAGCAGCTTTCACTAGACAAGAAAAAGCAGGCGTCCCCCAAATGCCATGCAAGGAAATGGCTTTCTATCACAGGCAGACTGATTAACCACCTCATATGTATGCAGAATAGAAAGCTCCTGATACTGATTGTGGGGCAGGTGTGGAAAATTCAGGTCCTGGGATGCCACTGAACCGAGATAAGGCACATCAGGGGAAAAACCCACCCCACTTCATTTCCATAAATTTAAATATAAATCTGAGGATTACCTGATTTACAGCTTAACTGTTTAAAATCTAACTTGGATTTATTAAAGGGATACTCTTCATTTGCTTAGAACTTTTAAATATATTATACATAGTTCTGTTTATGCATGCACAGGAAAAAAAAATCAACTATTTGAAATGATAACAAGAAGCAGATTACTTTTTGGATGTTGAATTAAGTCCACTAGGTGTGGAAGCTTGCTCAGGATCCTGATTAACAAGGCAAGTTGGAAAGGAACAACCATCCCCTAAACTGAAAAATTCAGAATTAGTGTCATACATACAAAAAACTCTCAACTTTTAAGAACTTTTTTAATTAAAGTATTACTGTATCTTATTTCAAAAAACTAACTACCCCCCAAAACTCTCTGGATCCTGATTATTCAACAATTTAAATAAATGAAACATTAGGAACAGCATACCTTGAAAACACAGGCAGCAACCAGTATTTCTTCTCATCACCAAACACCTGCCTTAGGTTTTTGCTGAAGCCCAAGCTAAAGCCATTCTTATCTGTTCTGTGACGAAATATGGGAGCTCTGAAAACCTCTTAAAAGAAAAAGATTAATTAGACCTCTTTGCAAGTTAGCATTTCTAAGTCCTCCACCAGTATTTAGGCAATTGCACTGCAGGGATCACTATCCAAGAGGAAAGGCTGTACTGCCCAAATGGCTGAGAAAGAGAGTGCACTCCTGGAAGCCAAAGTCAGCACTACACAGGAGCTGTGTGTGTGGAGCAAGTCCAATGGCTGAGGAAGGGTAGAAGGCTCCTTTACTCTCCTCCCTCATCAAGGTAAGGAAGGGTGAGGAACTCATTTTCTAAGATGGCATGACATATTTATATGAAGATTTCAGCATGTGACTATACCACAAGGAGTGTTCAAAAAAAGAAAATCCTAAACAAAGGCTTTATTACAGAAAAAGTAATGGAAAAGAAGAAAAAGTTAACCTACGTTAGTAGTAAGACTAGCTTTTCCCACCCTGGGGTATGAAAATAGTGTGTTTTGACCACTGCAAAAAGAATGTCTTTGCTTGTAGACCCAGATTATTCCTCCTGGACATCCAACCCAAATTTCTGGAGAAGAGAGCTAAATATAGCTTCAAGTGTTGCAAAGTGCCTGAAGCAGAATATTCATGCACTTTCCACCAAGTGACTGATAGCCATTTAATTCCCTTAATTGGCTATACATAGCAGGCAAGCTATGTCCTGATGTCCTCACAGTACAGCTCCCACAAACCATGTCAGAACCATGCTGAGACTGTCCTTCTGCAGTCAAACCTTAGCTATGAACCGCTGGAAATGACCTTCCACATGCAGTGTGCATTACTTACAATGGGTTTTAGAGAAGGGGGAAGGGAAAATGTGGGCACCCTTCTAGATACCCATGTTAGGCTAGGAAAAGAACTCCCAGGATGATTTAAGCACAGTCACACTTAGAGCTGTCATGGCTTCATTACCAAATTACTGCATTTTTAAGGCTTCACATATTGAGCAATTTCCCAAAGTAAAATGGGAAGAGACACCCAGATCTTTCTGAGTAACTGAAGTATGCAGGAAACATGTTATATTACCAGTATGGGATTCCATCTGTTTTGAAAACATGAAATATTGAATTAGAAGTGTAAGGTATTATGATTACGTTTGAACTAATGTTTTCACTAAAATTATAAGATCAGTTTATAAACAGAGCACTAATTAATTCCATTCAAATAAGTATCTTTAATAAAACTTTTCTCTACTTATACCTAGATAGAAATTAATACCAGTAAAAAGTTGTTCAGAGTCAACGATTTGTTAGAATACTGAAGAAACTCAAAAATCCTAGAGGAAATCTTGAAGTAAACAACATTTCTTCCATTGATACAGATATCTATTTTCAGAATTTTCTATTAATCACCAAAATCATCATTAATCATCATTAGCAAATCCAAAGAGAACTGGAAAAAACAGGTCAATTCACTGACCTACTTTAATTCAGCTTACGTCAACAGGAAAGCATTTAGAGATTTAGAAATTTTAATGACTATACTGAAAATTGGCATTATTACAGTTCAGCATATAATAGAGAAGAGGCACTTAAATCTTCTGCACTTTATGTATTAAGATTGGTGTGCATTCAAGTGGAGGGAAATGGTGGTCTAGCGCTGCTATTCGATGCAGTTATTTACACTGCCATGTAGTAGAGGCACAGGATGCCTTCTTTGAAGTTTTTAGAATTAATTCATAACACAGAGGCCTTTCTATGCATCTGTGGGAGACAGTTCCCACAACTGTGAAACTGCCTTTGGGCTCTCCATTGTTCACTTACTACTAAATATAGAAGCACTGCCTGTCCTTCTGCAGCAAGCCAGCTCTGACAGAACCTCAGTTCTGTAGGGGGCAAGAGTGGGGACAAAGAGCTAGAGCCACTACCCTGACTGAGACACCATATGGGAGGACTCTGACCTGGGGCTGGGCATGCCAAACAAGAATCATCACATGTGCAAGCATGCAGTACTGCATCTAACATTTATTAGAAATTTATCTTGATTTTATATTCATTTTTTTAGTTTATTCGGTTTCTGTTAACTGTGGGTGGAAAGCAGTGAGAGGCAGAATGTAAGTTCATTAATAACTTGGCCCTTTGAGGCAAGAAAGAAAGACTCAGAATTTCCAGGGAGCAGCAGAACTCGGGAGTCTCCTAACCAAGATCCAAGGAACCTGTGTAGAATTGCCCACTCCTTCCACTACCCCATGCATATAAGATACATTTATTATTTATTTTTTGCTGTCAAACACAGAAGCATTAAATCTACCTACCTAATGTAGATTTGTTCTTGCTGACAAGCCAACAGTGATACCCAAAGAGAGAAGACAAACTGACAGAAAACATAGCTGCAGCAAAGAATAAAAACATGATGTGGAACTTGGCTTGAGTATCAGGAAGGCCATTCTAAAAATTAAAAAAAAAAAGCCATTAGAATTGGGGAAATAACTGTTTAATTTGATTATTAATAATCCTCTATTCAGCCAAATCAAATTCAGCACACACACAAATACACCACAGAACAAGAATATAAATAAATGGATTATACACCTTCTATGTACACAGAGCCGTGCAATTAGGTGGTGACAGCATCTAAGTTAAAGAAACAGGCCCTTTCTCGGGAAACGATAAATACTGAGAGCAAGAATCTGAAATTTAGATCTGAACTCTGAAGTGTCTTTTAGAGAAGAATAATTTGTCTTTACAAAAATTGTGGCACTTAATTAGCCTTCTCAAAATAATGAACCAGTAAGCGAAATTTCATTAAAATATGATAAAGAGAAAAAAATGAAGGTTATGATTATTAGATTGTCTGTACATGATATTAGGAGATACTAGATTACAATGCAATGCCTTGGAATCAGAGAATGCCTTGGCTTGCAAGGGACCTTAGAGATCATCTAGTTCCCAATGCCCCCACCACGGACAGGGACACTTTCCACTAGACCAGGCTGCTAAAAGCCCCACCCAGCCTGGCCTGGCACACTTCCAGGAATGGGGCATCAATAACTTCTCTGGGCAACGTGTTCCAGTGCCTCACCACCCTCACAGTAAAGAACTTCTTCCTAATATCTAATCAATATCTGCCCTCTTTCAGCTTAAAGCCATTTCCCCATGTCCTTGTCTCTAGCTTTTTTGTAGGTCCCCTTAGAATCTTCTTGCACAGCAGCAACTTCACACACTTAAAGTCAGTATGTAGATTAGGGTACTTACTGTCCAAAACTTGATGAAGTACTGCAAATCTGTTGCAGCAATGAAAAGGCAATACAGTAGTGAGTAAGCCAAGAAGAGAAGAAAAAATTTGTAATTGGAGAATCCTACACAGTTGTTCACCCTGATAAAAACAACAAAAAACCCCACATAAAAATGAAATGTCATGAAAGTTTTCTTTGCTTTCATTCAATTTAAATTAAACTTATTTACTCTACAAACGTTTATAACCAACATGTAAACCAAGTTTTGCTTCCTATCTCTGCTGCCTCAAGCTACTGGAATGGATTTAGCTTCAATTCTCAGACTAGTGTAGTAACCCAAACAAAAACACCACCATGGCCACAAAAAAGTCCAAAGAACTTCACCAGGTAACAACCACTTTCAACAGCTTACTGAAAATAAATTTTCACTTACAGTATGAAATTTGTTCTCAGCACATCTGATGTAAATGTGATTGCAGTTAGCTATTTTTTTTTAGTTTGCAGGTAGGTATGCATCTTATACCATTAGGCACACTGCATGTCAACTGGGATAATAACAAGCCAAGAACTGAAACCTGAGTGAATTTTGTGAGAATAAAAGCAGTCTCATTTAATCCACATCCTCCTTCATTAATCATAATATATACTTAAAACTTCTCATACTATATAACTTCTTAGTAAGATTCTCAAATGTAAGAGCATTCATAGGAGATTCCTAAAAATATTTGTATTTACATAAAATAATGAGAGAAATGCTACTCTTGAATAGAAGACATTCCGTATCAGTGACACCATGACAGGAAATAAGACATTGGAAGCACATCTGAATGTTAAAATAAACCTCATTTTATAATTTTCACTTATGAGCTTTAAGATCACCTGTCTCCCATTTGTAAAGATTTTATACATGGTAATGAGCAACTAGTATACACTATGATGATGAGAACGCATTTAGTACCATAACAGCTTCCCATTAGAGACAATCTATTAAGTATTATGAATATTAAAGTTCCATTAAACATATAATGATATTACACCCACCAAATGAAAAAACACTGGCATGCTGCCCATGGGCAGTTCATTGCTAAACTGCTTCCTCTTTTATTTGGTGGCATTGAGAAGCTAACAAAAGTTATCTTTGCACTAACCTTGACAGAACTCTTCTTATGAGTTAAAAAAACCCTGATACTGCTGCCAGAAATATCAGCCTATTGAGAGAAGACTACATCCATAAAGATACCTGTATATTGATAAATAATTCTCAAAGGAAAAAAAAAGAATGTGTGGTGAGGCTCAACTTTAGCTTCCAGAAGTGCAGGACACGCTACTGCAACTATTCTCTTCTTTAGGGAAATGGTGATGCTAATGGCAGGTGACATGCTAATCAGATAAGGGTAAAAATCTTAAAAGAGAAAATACATTTTCACTGTACATTACTGTTACCCATTCTCAGGGTGGGTAGCAAGTTGGGTCAGTTTGTTCTAAGTTTTATTTAGACAAAACATTAACACCTTGGCTAAACATTAAATTTAGCATTGTCATTTGAACATGCAGCAATAGCTAAGCATTCATATCAACTACTGTTAAGGACTCACAACAGACTATTCTAGTTAAAGAAAAAGAAGATATATTTGTAAGCTCATCATTATTCTTATCAAAAAGTAAATATAAAATTCTCCACAGTGAAGAGTTTTTTTTCATTAAATATGTAAAAGTAAGCACTTCCATGATAAATTGCAAGCAATTCAGGTTCAAGTTTTCTATGATAATCCTACTTTCCTTTCATGACATTTATTTTTGGACTGCTCTTACTTAAGACACTGTCTGATATGAGAAAAGAAATACCAAGTGAAATGTTATTCCCCAAAGATGAAGTTTCTTGAATCAAAGATAGATTTATTTCTAACTGTTCTCCTGCACTATGGCATGTGGTACACATGTCAAAATAAACTTGCATAAATTGTTATGCTCCCTTCAATTTTGACAAGGCCCCAGACTGCAGAGGTTTTACTGGAAAAGAATAGTTCATTGGAAGATTGAAGAGAAAGTAACACCAAGATTTTGTAATTGCACTGCTTGAGCATGTAGCATCAAACCTGAAACACGAAGAATGGTGGTTAGATTTGAAGTCTAACATTTCTGAGAAAGAGTAAAACTGATAAATATACCAACAACTGGCTAAAGAATGGTATGTTATTGCAGTGAAACATTCATACAGTCAGAACAGTCCAGAATAACAATTTGGATTATAGCTAACATTTTAAATGCTTCATTTTCAAGTACAAAAAGAATATATATCATTCCTGTCTGAAGGCTTAGTTTACTGAAAATGTCAGGCAAAGAAATAATTTACAAGGCACTGAAGGTGATGCAACTCAGTTAACAAAAAGCATCACAGAATCCAGGAGATGCTAACTATTTGGATTACTCAAAAGATAAAGAAGAGATGTTTCAAATTATTCCTAAGGTTTTCCTAAATGCACCTTGTTAGTACTAAGAGTGTTATATACAAATGGTATTTTTGGTGATGCCTCAAGTCATTGGATACCTACCTGCAGTTCCCTCTGTATATAGTGAGTAGCAGCAGCACTAGAAAAATCTAATGCATCACTTAAACCTTTTAGAGTAGTTAGTGGGCAGTTAGCATTAAATATTTCCGTTTATCACAGCACTTCCATTAGTGAAGGAGTGACAGCCAAAATAAAGCCTCCCAAAGAGCAGAAGATGGCTGACTTGGGGCTAGGATATGACAA
This sequence comes from Orthonyx spaldingii, assembly GCA_013397795.1. NCBI lineage: Eukaryota > Metazoa > Chordata > Aves > Passeriformes > Orthonychidae > Orthonyx > Orthonyx spaldingii. The sequence goes on from VZTJ01003817.1 coordinate 1,190,247, forward strand.
CCTCTTATTACCTCTGCCTTCGAAATGCTTCATCTTACTTCCCATAGATTATTTTTAGCCATCCTGTCTCCAGAAATCCTTCTCCTGGCAGAATATTAAATTAGAGATAACTCCCATTGCTGTTTCTCTGCTCTCCCTAAGCATCACGAGTTCCTTCCCCCTTCCTTCCTACCCAACTTGCTCCCACCAAAAAATCCCAACATGAAAAGCAAAGAAGAACCTACTGATGTTCAGAGAGGCTAAAACCCATCCATTATACTGAATTGCACCCTTACTTTTGTTGGCAAGATAGCCATATATTTCCCTAGTTTCCTGTAAAGACCCATGTTCAAAGGTTCTATAATGATCTGCACTTCTGCAGTATTTCAAAACTCTTTCATCTCTTCCCCAAAGTTCCTTTTTTTAGGGTGAGCAAGGAACTGTGAACATCTGCTCAAATTAGGAAAAGATGCAGAATACCTCTTTCTAGTGCATTTCTGTTACCTGGAGTACAAAAGGAACAACTCTCCATCAAGAAGCATTACGTATCTTTCAATTACGTTCTCCATTTGTATTATTAGTTTTTGCACCCACTGCTTATTAGATTAAAACCAATGAGCAATGTAAATACTCTCTCAAACTGGGTATGCTTATGTTGTTAATTAAGAAGCGTGCAAACGTGTATGGTAAGCAAATGCTACTGAGAGGAAAAGAGTTTGTTTTTCTAGAAGTTTCTGCCCTAGTGAAATAACACTTCAGTGTTCCTTTACACAAAACCTAAGTGCTGTTTATGATTGTTATTTGATACAAAGGATTTTTATTCTGAAATTGAAACTTATATGAAGGACATTTTCATGTAAATGTCTTAAGACAAAAAACCCAAAAACTCCCAAAGAGACCATAAAGCTTATAATAGGTGTTTATAATACTATTAATAGTCATATTGAGACTTTTCACTGATATTTTGTCAGGGAAAGCCTGGCAGCTGTTTTTCTTACAGCTCTCGAAAAGGCAGCTATTAGAAAGCTGTAAAAAGGAAACTGCCTTTTTTGTTATAAGAAATTTGTTCCACATTCAATGGTTTTACCTGTTTGCTTTGTTGTGGGCTTGTTTGCTGTTGTTTGTGGGTTTTTTTCAGAAGCACACTATTAACATTGAACATGATCAATTTTCACATGCCAATTATTCCTACAGCAAAAAAACTCCATCCTACACTGGTAACTATTCATTTCAATTGTATCTACCATGTAGATGCAAAATAAGATGAAATTCTTAAAATCAAATTGCACTATGACAGATGCTGCAGTCAGGACCAAGAGAAACAGGGGGAGTCCAGTAGCCCTTCCTGCCCCAGGACAGAGCCTTCTCTGTCCTAGAATTTGATATAGGAAAGTGTCAAAACAACTGCTTGGACCCATCTACCATTCAGTTTGCCCAACACAGGAGATTCTTCTTTTCTGATCATTTTGTATGGTGAAGAACTGTCATGTACCACTCAATGCTCTAAACTTGGACCTTACTAAGCAATTATCTTCAATTATTTCTGTGAGACACACCTGCCAAACTGACATAAAATTAATTATACATCCTGTCTATCCACTGGTTCCAAGGGCTGCTAAGAAAAGACAGGAGAACAAAACCACTGTGCAGGCTGACACGGCAGCAAAAGGAGAGAAGGTGGGAGGGAGAGGGGAAAAAGAATGAAAGAAAGCCAAGAACCCACAAAACTAAGAGTGCTAACTTGGTGTTTCCAGCAAGCCCACTCCAGTCGTCCTGGGAGCTTCAGTAAAAGGAACTAGGCACAGCCTTGACCTTTCATTTTAAACCTAGGGTAGCATTTCATCTTCAGTGCAGCTAATGCACAGTAATACTCAAACTCTATGAAGAAAAGATGCAATTCTTAAAAGAAGTTCTCAATGATCAGAAGTCTACTTCATCCATACTTGTAAAAACATAGAGGCACCTAACTCAAAGGTTCCTGAAAAATGGTATTTGAACTTCTTTCCGTATGTCACAACTAGGAAAAGAGGACATACAGTAAATAACTCCAACAGTTCTGCAAGACCAGTCACCTCACATATGCATCTAAAACTCTAGGAATACTGAAGCATCATCTTCATGGCAGGTGCCACAAAAGTGTATTTGACCAAATCAGAATGTAAGAAAAGAAAACCAATAGTACACTCACCAAGGGCAGTGATGATCCATTTTCAAAATGCATCTTTAAAATACCCAGGAGAATTCCAGGCATTGCAAAAGAAAAAGGAAAAAAAATAATGAGAAGCACAGTTACATGCCAGATTTAAATTATTTACATAGAGATTAAGAATTACCCGTATTTATTGTATGTTATGTAACCTACTTAATAAATACATCTATTTAAATTCACATAATACAGTTTACCTACAAGGGAACTGCAAAAACTGCAGATAAGCCAAACTCAAAACACTTGATATGTCAAGAACTTAGTGATTTAAGAAAATGCCACCTATAGGATTTGGTCAACTTTAGCGTTTGGTCCTCAATCTGAACAGGTTTTTCAACTACTGTTTATTTTCTGGCAGAGCCTTAGAAACGGGGCTAATTCAATTATTATGTATTTAGCCATACAACTAAATGTATTTCCAAGAACATGGTCTGCTTTTATAGAAATATATGTATCTTTCTATGTATATAGACAAGGTTTTCAAGAGCTTACCTTGTATGAAAAATCCCAAACACTTTTGCAATTAACCACTCTCCACTAATAAAATGTTCACAAGAAAATCAGGTATGATTGAAACAAGCAAATTTTGGTAAGGTAAGGACAAAATAAAGGTATTCTACAAAATATGTTAACTAATTCCATTCTGCAAATATCATTCACATTTTGTAGGATAACAAGTCACCCTTTTTCTTCACTAGGAACACACATGACTATGTTCCTATCTTACACTGCAACCACCATTCCACACAACACAACCAAGATGCTCCTTCTGCCTCAACTCTGTTTCTCTTTCAGCGCCTCTGCTACTTTGCTGGACAAAACAGAATGTCTTCTCCACCTCACAATCATATTGGAATGTTTCATCAGTTGAAGAGTAATTGGAACAGCCTTAAAGCTAAGAATAAATCACCCTTTGAAGAAGTGTCTTCTCTCAAAGTTAGAAATTTAAAGCACTGGGGGCCAGAGTGAAGAAACACACAGACACCCAAGCTAACTGGAAAAAGTTCAGAGAGAACAACCAAAAGAAAGATTAAATTAGAAAGCCATCAGACTTCTGGAGAATATGGATACAAACTTCCTTCTGTGTCAGACAAACAAACGCAGAATTTTATGCCTTCAGTTAGAAATGGGAGAATGCTTGGCTGTTTCTTTCTTTAAACAAAAGTAACCTGCAAGTTATCCAGTAAAAAATAGGATATTACGTTTATTACCTCAGGTAAGATGTAAGTGACATCATGATTAGATTGAGATGGGTAGTGATGTTTATTCAGATTCTAATAAAAGAAGCAAATTTTTTATCAGCTATTTTTGGTTACATTCTTAAGGAAAATTCTTTATTAATATTTATAATTTTTAACCATTATGTAAAGAATGTATAAGACCATGTAATCCATGCTGGCATCAAGGAAGTCATCAAATGAATTAGACTAAGTTATAGAATTCCTTAAAAATAAGTACATGAAAACTAAATGTAAAAAAAAGAAAATCTTAGGGGAAAAAACGTGTGTCTGCCAAACTATTAAGCCTGAAAAATCTACTCATAAAAAATAAAAGCTTCTGTGCTAAGGAAGAAAAATTGATTCATTCAGAAAACCACTTATTTAAAAAATATTCTTACTTGTCGCATACTGAACAGTGATGACAACGATCTGGTTTTACAAGATGGCATCTGTCACAGTATCTGATTGCTAAAGAAAAAAGTTCCAAGATTAGATTTCAATGTACAGTCACACATTTTGATTTTTGAAGTCTGTGCAAAAGTAAATACTATCAGCTCAGGCCAGCAGAACCCCCAGGAATGCATTTCAGCGTGATCAGAAGCAGTTGCAAATACTGAAGCACTCTTCCACTACATGCAATGCTGAATCTATCAGAGTGAACCCAAAAAGCTCCATTTTTGCAACCTCTGCTAATTGTACTAATCACGGTTTTTTTCTCCAAGCCCTTCAGCTCTGCAAAACAACCAACCAACCAACAAAACCCACAAAACCCTCACTAGACTGGAAAAACTTTAAAGACTGTTCAACAATATAGCTATTTTAAGCTATTATTCTAACAGCTTTAATTTATTATGTGAGATTATCTCTTGGATTTGCTTAGCTAGCCAGCATTCAAAAACTGACAATATGAGTAGGGTTAGATTAACTTTTAGTTTGGAAGATCTTTTGTTCTTGCAAGTGAACAACCAACTAGTAAAACAGTAACAGTTTATTTTGAGCTATCTATACATGACATGCAGATAGTGATTCTGTTTTTATTATTTTTTTTAACCTATAATAAAAGAAATCTATGCACAGTTAAGGATTGCTACAGCTTCTTCTGCAACTTGTTAGCATTACAAACTATTTGTTAATATCAATTTGAAAACAACTAGCAAGTCATTGTCAATCCACTTTAAAATCCTAAATTGCATGCTGCAATTTACTTCCCAACAATCTTTATACACTGAATAAATGTAGCTGCATAAGGCTAAATTAAAGTTACGTTCTTGGATCCCTTTGTTATTTTATGAAGTATGAAAAATACTTCTTCCCTTCGATCCAAACCCTTGAAAACTTTTTAAAATTAGTTTAGGTAGTACATCAAGACACCTGCCTTTGTTAGTCTCCTGAACACCTATTTACCTCCAGACATTGTCCGTGTATAGATAGGAAGATCCTTGGCTGCCCGTCTTAAGACTTCTTGCTGGGATTCACCTCTAGGCTCCCTCTCTAGGGACTCCTTGTCTGAATATGATAGATGAAACTGGAATAAATTTTAAAATCAAAGAAATATTAGCAAATTCCAAGTAAAATGTGTAACTGTAGATGTGTAAAGAGAAATAAATATTCATTATATAAAGATGAATTAGCAACATGTACAAGGTATTACAGCAAATAACCCAATGTGCCCACAACAACTAATTTAGTTTACGGCAACTAACGACAAAATTAAAAATACTTCTGATTTGGTATTGATGCAATGCTGAATGCTTCCAAAAGTACTGAGGAACATTCTTCAAGATAAGAATCAAGAGTTTATCATTCCCTGAAAGTTCAGTTAATTTACTTCTGTAATGCCAAACATCATCTAGTGAATATAACCTATTTATATAATGTGTCAGTGTTTAACTGAAAGAAAATACAAGACTAGTAACAGCAGAAAAGACAGCTTTATTTCTCTTCTGGTGTCTGGCATTTTCCCATTTATTCTTTGTCACTGCTGTTCCCTTTATGCAGGTGTTAGGATGTGTTTTTACTTTAGAGACTGGCTGAGAGAAGGAAGAGATGGGTGTCCTGTATGCCAAAATAACCATATCTTGAATATCTTCCTGAATAAAGTGCTGGCTTCTGTCACTGCCCAAAACAATAACAAACATGGCTCTAGCAAGTGCTGACACAGTGAAAATTACTGAAAGATGCTTAGTATACATGAAGAAGCACAAATTTCTGAAACTCTAAAGTCCTCTGCAATACAGCAACATAACCAGCTTTGTCACTGTAGTTTCTAGAAACAGGCAGAAATCTTTGGTATCTCCATCACAGAAAGAGGAAACAAATTCGCCTTTGAAAAGAAGTCCACGTTTGGCAGGAAGAGCTGTCTCTAACCTGTGCCAGAAACAGAAGCCCTCTGCACAGCATTTCTATTTACAGGAAGGCTAGTAATAGTAATACTACTAGTAATAATAATATTACTAGTAATATTAACTAATACTAATATGCAATTAGTAATGTTGATTTTTTTCCTAAAAGAAAGTGTTGCATGTAAAAGTAAAAAAGCAGACAGAAACATGCAGTTAGGAGCCTATTCTCACTTCCACAGAGAAGGCACCACTCCACCCTTCCTGACAAAGCTCACAGTCTTCCAGCTGAAGCTGGATATTCACTGTTTATCCTGAGTTTCTCAGGTCACCATTTTTTTCCCTTGCAAGAACACAATCTTACCAACATCTGAGTTAATTTATATTGGGATGCATATGATTTCGCACTGCAGGAACTTAGTTAAGAATAGTTTTTTAAAAAATGCTTGTTTGATGTAAACAGAGCTACCGTTCCATCTTTTTTTTACTGTTCCTCAGAGTAGTTCTACATCTAAAACCATCATGCCTGGGAAACTATCAAAAAATCTATCTTCATGCAGTGCTTATATAAAGCTGGTATGCACAAGTACAGATTGGCACACACTAAAGGCCCTCAATACCTACTTTACATGTAAAAGTTTGAAATAAGCTTATAAAGAAAGCTGTGTGGTTTGCACCAGCTGCAGTATTCATGAAAACAAAATGCAAAAGCTTTATCAGTTTTTCAGTCTTCAAACAAGTATTTGCTAGTTCAGTTCACTTGAAAATACATCTTTTCCTATTTACAGGGTTCATCCTATAAAATGGAAGCCAAGCAGTAATTTAACATTACAAAATACCCTAATTAAATGTTTAAAATACAGCTCTAGTAGAATAGGAAAAAGACATGGAACAACAAAGATGTCACTTACTGCCAGAAATACTGTGTAAATTCAAAGAACACAGGAACACCACACACTGCTTCCTATTACTCAACTTCAATACTTTTCCTACCCCATTTGAAGTTCTCCAGCAGCATTGTATGGCTTTGGATGGCTTTGAAGTCATACTATAATCAGCATGATTTGTCAAAATGCTTTTATTGGCATCAGCCCAATGATTTGAAAACCCTTCTAATTATCACTACAGTTACCATATACATGCATACATTTTGCTATGTAATTACCAAATGAAATAGGTTTTTGAATTATTTTGCTACTCCCCAGCCCAGGCTGTAGTAAAGACTGCAGTGTGAACCCCAGTGAAGATGGCAATTAGTTTGAATTATCTACTTGCTTTCACAATTACATATCTTAGTGGTGAAAGAAAACTATTCAGAAAAGAACCTCCACACAACAGACAGTAGAAATCTCAAGCCATTCATTTTAGGTTGACGTGGTACTCAGAGCAGCTAGAGTTGAGTCCATGCCGAAGTAAGTGTTTGCTTTGTGGGTATTTCAAACTACAGAGCAGCTGCGGCAGGATTCCTCTTGACCTCAGAGGTTGTGTGACACAGCACCTGCTGAGGACTCAGGGGTTTCTGTATGAAGACAGAATGGAAGAGGCCAAAAAGTTGTGCTAGCTGTGAAAAGCTGCATGGGTAGAATTTCCATCAGGGCCATTGATGGAAAACCTCCGCAGACCTCTTCTTTCATGTGGCTGTTCTTTACTAGCTCCCTTCCTACTTAGCCAGCTGTGGCTACCCACCATCAGCTTACCTACTGTGCACTCCTACCACAATCCACAAGTTCCTTCAAACCAAAACAGACGGGGAAGAAGCTTTAATTCAGAGGACAACACACGGATGCTGACAGGAAATGTAAGTCTTAAACACAGGGAAATAAATTTCTGCCCACATAAAAGTCTGATATTCCCATGGCAAAGCTTTAGGCTGCTAGTTCAAATAACTCATATTTTTCAAGTGGACAGGATTTTTTCTTTTACCATATTGAAAGTATCTATTAAAAACCCTTTAAAACTTAGAGAAAGTGTTATTTTTTTTGTCTTGGTCCCTACACTGATTGCAATCTGACTCCTATTAAGAAGCTGTAACTGCCATCTGTGTTTTTCTACATAGTGTAAAATTACATGAGATCAGAGACTAAGTTATTCAAACACTACAAAATCAGGCATTTGGCTAGGCTATTTCATAAACAAAAGTTAAGTTTATCTTACTTCTTTTGAAGGATTCATTGGTAGCGTAAAGATTGTTTTCCAATATGACCAGACGAACAGCATGAAAAATATGTGGTAAGCAACCAGGCACACAACTAAAATCAGAAGGGAACAGAATTAATACAAACAGACCAGTCATACTGTAGTACTTACAAACAGTGCCTGTAGGCATCACAGATAGTTCTCTAACAGATGTAAATACAGAGGCTCTGGAAAAGCTTTGCAACAAAAAATACTGCACTGCAACTTTACATAAGACAAATACAAACTGTGTGGGGAAAGTCATGATACAGTCTACATAGGTTACAAAAGTTTGAGGAAAATGGTTGATAGCCTATTAAAGCCCCATAATTATTTCACAAGCAGTCTCCCTTACACATTTGTTAAATGCTAATTAACTGATGCATCTCTGCCTTTCAGCTTCATAAACCATGTAGGGAGGCTGCTAGCCATGCAAACCTCCACTCTGCCTCCCCCCAGCAAAAGCCCCAACCCCCAAAGGAAGTAAAGGTATCTAAACAATGACAAGCGTGAGGGGAGTCTTGGGCTGAATATGCACATGATACCTGAGCAGCAATCATATCCAGTTAATTTGTTTTCCTAGACTTTAGGAGGGAGGACAGTTGGGTGGTTTTTAAAACTTACAGGTCCTTTAAACGGAAATGTTCATTCACTACTTTATATTCTTTACAGCCAATCAACATTTATTCTTATGTTTTTTAATAGATGAGAGTCAACATTTACCATGTTGAGTTGTTTTACTACAATATAGAGGGCAACAGTAACTTTTCCAAAGAGTCTGCCATAGGTTGATAGGTATTTCCATTTAAAAGCTCTCTCTAGTAAACAATTCACTACAGTAAATAGCAAATCATAAACTCATATCCACTGATTAACTTACTCTAATGATAAGAAAAGAGTATTCTTCTACAAATTCATAAGATCATCAAAACGCATCATAACGGGAAACCTGTGCACTTTCACTACGCGATCTGAAATATCGCCCTTGTATGGTTAGTGCATGGGGTCTTTTTATGTAATATTAGTCAGTGCTAGAGAATTCCTTATAACACATGCATGATGGTGCATATAAATGCAGAAACAGTTGTCCAGTGTGTTCTTACTTTTAGCAATTTTGCCTCAAAAGTAACACTGACTAAATACTTCTGGTTTTGAAGTTTGTTTATTCAAAAAGCAGCAACACTGTAAATACTTACTCTTGTTCACTAAGCAGTTAAAAATAATAAACAAAAGCTAACCAAATCTGAGGAGCAACTCTGTACAAAGCCTTTGGAATGATAGGTGCAAAGAATCACATGCCATGTCCATAAACTGAAAGAAAAATCTCATCAGCATGAATAAGTGATAGAACTGGACTCCACAAGAAGCACAATATATTAAATGACCATCCTGTTATTACACAAGCACATGGACAGGAATAGTCCACACTTTTATCAGAACATTTCTGTCACTCTAAAAAAACCTTATCTACTCAAACAAAATCAGTATTTTTTGAAACAACAGTATATTCATGACATATAGTGAGAGCAAAGTAGGACAAGTTACCTCAGTTCTGTACATGATACACTTACTGATCTGCATAAGTATTTTACTGTTGTGAAAAAAACCTCCAGTAACTGATTGACAAGAAAATTGTTCATTTATTAAAAAAATAAAAAGCCCAATGCCTAAAGACATTATCCAAAGTTTTCCTTTTGAAGTCTGAACAAGACTTGAGCTCATCTTGTTTGATCTTGAACCTCAGTTCTCCAGCCTGGCCCAGGTCCTGCCTGGTCACTCCTCCCAGGTTATTTATCCACCCATTTCCCTGCAATGCAATGGAGACCCCGGGCTACCCAGCTGCTCCATCGGGCCTGTGGGTGTTGAGAGATCAATGTAAGAACTTCATTTTCCTTGTAACAGTTAAAGAAGAGCTGTCTGCTGCTCCCTGGCAGAAATCCTTCTATTTTACACTTTTTCTGGAAAAAACCCCCAAACTAACCAACCAAAAAAACCCCAACTCAACCAAACAAAACAAATCCCAACCCAGACGGTGTATTCCTTGCTTGAAGGCAACTCATTTACAGCTACCTATCACAGCTAGAGTTGCCTGGAAATCTAAGGCAACCTGTAGTACAGTTGAACCCCATTTGCCCAGTTTTCACTGCTGAAAAATCTTAGTGCAGAAGTATAGCCAGGGTAAATTTCTTCTGACTGGCTGAAGCCCACCAAGGCTTTGAGTGAAAATAAGGAAATGTAGTGTTCCCCAATGCATTTTGCTGATAATTTTAATGTATTTTGTGAGCAGTGCCTACCAACTCACTTTTGTCCCCTCCCACAGAGTATGGAGAGGCAAGAAACTGAAATTTGAAGTCTGCAGATAACACTTATACACTCATATGGAGGATGAGATCACTGAACTGAAAAAAAGATTTTCAAGCAAATGTTTCTTAATTGACAAACGTGTTTTCTAAGTGAGGGAGTTGCCAATTACTTAATAAAATCTGCCGGAATTACACAAACATAAAAAGCTCTTGCTCCAAAAGCCCTGAGGCCCCACACTTTACAGTTCCATGTTGTGCTGTAGTATTAAAATAGCATCTGGAAACACAATCTAAACATGCTACAGCCTCAGGGTAGGAATTGTAGTGACTGCTAACCAGGCAGTTATATTATATTTTGAGGAGGCTACATATCTGAAGGATTCTGTTTCTTTAAATACATTAAAAAGAAGATGCAGAAAATAATCACCTCCCATTTAAGTATGCCGCATCTGCACAAATGCACTGCTCATCTCTAGAAGTCCTGCTTTTACAAGAGCTTTCGGTATTATGAATAATTTTTTTATACACCAGAATATAAGGATTGTTTTAGTTGACACATCAGAAAGTCAGTGAGAAGAGTAAAACATTCTAATTTTTCTCATCTCTATTTCTGATGGCTAAAGCAATATTCAGGAACTGCATGGTAATAAAAGAAGCTGAGGAACAAATAAAATACAAATCTAACTGTTTTAAGTTAGAGTGTTTCTCAATTCCACTAGTAAACTACTGTTCTACTCTGATATATGAATTACACCTATAAACAGCTAATAAAAATCTTACCTTTTTCTCCAATATTTGTCATTGTCACTGAAAAAAAGAAAAAAAGGAAATAATAAAAATTTATGTATAAATAGCAAATGATGTAACTCAGTATTTAACCTTTTTTTTTTCAACCAAAGATGAAAGAGTAATCATCAAACACTACACATTTAAGGTCACACACTATCAAACTTTTATGCTGCGTACATTTATCACAAAAATAGGTACACAGTATCAATTGCTTATAAGGTTTTCTGGCTCCTCTTCCCAGGCTCATTTCCTGAGAACTAGAACCTCCATCTATCTGAAGCTGCCAAGGTTTAATCCAAGAAAAGACATCTCTGAAGAGCAGTTATTTCTTTTAACTATGGCTGCACAGATTTCACTCTTTATTTATGTTCTATTCTTGAAGTGGACGTATCAGACTCCAGAACCGGTTTTGCCAGCAATACTTGGTGATACCTTACATCTCAAAAGTGTAAAAACTGGAAGTAGCCAAAAGTTGCATTTCCTTTAAGAAACTGCCCGCATATTACAAGATTTGGGGATAGTAGGAGAGTGAGAAAGGGCAAATATGTCAGGCATGGAGAGGAGCACACAGGTATCACATATCAGTGCCTGCATTTTCCACTCTTGGTCACATTATTTAAAAGTAACTATCCCACAACAGGTATCTCAGACAGATCAGAAACTCCGAAGTGATCAAAACCTCTTCTCACCCAAGCCACTCCACCACACATTTATCCATGCCAGTTAAGCAGTCTACAAGCTGCGATACACTGGTGCCTTCAACAGGACAGCAGATATATAGAAGTCTCATTCACTCTTGTTTTCCTAATAAAAATGATTGCACAAAGCTGGTCTTCAAGCAGCAGACACAAGGTAACTCCTACTGAAAAGCCAAACAGCCATGCCATCTGACTGATGGATTAAACTTAGGCTTGGTGATTGAGTTAAATACAGTATTTAAATACATCTTGCACATTGCAAGGGTGTACGATGGGACCAGTGCTGCTCAACACCTTAACTAATGCCTTGGAAGAGTGAACACTTATCAAGTTTGCAGATGACACCACCCTGGGGACAGCAGCTGGTATGTGCAGGACTGCCATCCAGAGGGACCCAGGCAGGCTGGGGAAATGAACCAATGGGGGGGCCCTTATGAAATTCAGTGAGGGCAAAGACAAAGTCCTGCACCTATAAAGAAGCAACCTCCTGCAACAACACAGGCTGGGGACTGCTGGGCTGAAGCAGCTCTCTGGAAGAAGCTACGGAGTTGCTGGTGGGCAGCAGAAAAGGCCACCAGCCATATGGGTTACATCAGTAGGGGCACAGCTGGTCAAGGGAAGGGTTTATCCCCCTCTGTGCAGCATTCACCAGACCACATCCAGAACACCATGGGGCTTTGGGCCCCCCAATACAACAAAGAGACAAGTGCAGGAGGAAGAGACCAAGCTGGCAGGCACTCATCCTCTACAGAGAGGCTGCACAGCCAGGGCTTGTCAGCCTGGATAAGACATGGTTTTGGGAGGGTCTCACAGGATCTCCAGGGAGGCACTGAGGAGCTGGGCTCTTCATTCTGGGCAAAGTGGGATAACAAGAGCCAGCAGGTGGAAGTTGAAATGAAAGAATCAGATTCAATACAAGGAAAAACATTTTCACCATGAGAACCGTCCACCAGTGGAGGAAGCTGTCCAGACATGTTGCACAACTCTATCATTGAAGTTTTTCAAGACTCAAGTCAATAAAACCCTGAACAACCTGGTGTGAACTCATACCTAGCCCTGCTTTGACTAGGAGGTTCGACTACATGAGCTGAGGTCCTCTCAAACATGAGTTATTCCACAATTAATAAAACAGGTCTATTAAAATGGAGATTTCACTATAGCTCTACCAAAACAAGGGAAAACAGTAAGCAACCATATTTATAAAGCTCCTCAAAAAAATCAGACGGACACCACAGAAGTTGCATAAGCCACTATAAAGTACACTATATTCTGCCTTAAGTTTTCTGAAATCTTAAGAATTTGATAAGCTGACTATCCATCTAGATAACTGCTAGACAGAAACTGAGGTAACTTTTGACTCTGAGGAACAGCCATGCTCCTCTACAATAATGCACAAGAACTGCAAAATTGTAAGAAAACAGTCATCCACCAGATGCTTGTTTACAAAACAAAAGACACCTTCAGAGCTGATGTGTAATTTAAAAGTGATGGAGTCTTCAGATTAAGACAAATTAGCCACTATTCAAATTCTGATTTTCTTTCTCCACTTGGAACAGTCAGCAAAGTGTGCAGAAATTTTGCCAGTCTTCTTGGAATAACTACTCCCTGCTAGTTAAAAAGTCACAGCCAAGCATCTATTGCAGAATCACCAGTTTCAAAAAAAAAAATCTACTTAACCAGCCTTCACAGTGATTTGTGGTATTTTTCTCTCCTTACAAGGGAATGGCATAAAATATTCCTGTGAAAGCAATTGCAATCTTTTCTTCCACCCCTTATCTTTGGATAAAATGTATTTACTAACGTGTCTGAGACTTCTAAATTTTCCACAATGCCTATAAGTAAAGGACAGACAAACCCAAATTTACTAATTTCTACCAGACAGCAAACCTACAGCTTTTCAAAATTTCTTTCCACCTCCAGAAGGAAATGCACTCCTCAGTCTACACCTGCTCAGAGGACTGTCTTCTCAGCTTTTGCAGTATCTAGCTTGGAAGCCAAATCGTCCTGACAGTCAGGACCACAAAGGCTAAAACACAAGTGCCCATAGATGTCCACTTAATTCCAGGAGGGTGAAAATATGGTTTTGTTTTGTTGTTTTTTTTTTAAATATATATCTTGTCATTTTAATTTCTTTTACCACCGAGTATAAATCAAAAGTTATTTCATACGCTCCTGCGTTGGAACCACTGTAAGAGACTGAAGCAGAGGGAGGAAAGGCTGGAAAGATATGCTAGTACCTGCAATCTAACCATCATTTTTCTCCATAGTTACTGCAACTGGTGTTTACAAGACTAGCCGCGCTGCCCAACAAGCATTCCCGCAGACAGTGACACAAAGGAACATGCAAGATATCCAATAACCTGCATGAAGGACCAGTCCTTCTGTTTATGCCTTTTTAAATCACCTCTGACAAAGGCTCCCTGGAGGAGGTACAGTGTGTGGGAAAGTAATGGACAAGCAATACAATAGCACCAGAGAGGAATGAAGGTGTGGAGTTTTTTGGGGATGTTTTTGCTTGGTTGGGTTTTGGAGTTTTTGTGGGGGGGTTTTTTTGGTTGGTTGGGTTTTGGGGTTTTTTGGGGGGTAGTGGTGGTGGAGAGGAACTGTTTGTTTTGAACCAACGTGGCAGAATTGACCAACAGGAAAAAAATTGGCTCTTACAAACCAAACTCGCTCTTACATTTCTCTTAAAGATTTAAACTTTCTCTATTTGTTGAATGGCCACGATACAAAAACTTCTTAGAGTAACCACAAGATGTTTACTCTAAGATCACACTAAAATAATACTACTTAAGAGCATCGAAAATAATTTTCTAATATGAAAAAACCCTCTAATTTTGGATTTGATCAAAGAAATGTTTGCTATTTTCCCTGCCTTCTGAATAGCACACGGTATGTTTATTTAAACCAAATTTGACATTTTTCAGTAGATTCAGTGACACAACTTTACTGTATTATTCAGTAGTATTTGATCATATAGTCTTTTCTGAATCATTTTTATCAGTATTTCTGGCAGTTTTCTCATTTCTCTTTCAAGGAGTTACACTCACTGTGGTGAAAAGTAGGTCAGACTGTGCATTCTGTCATTAATAAATATCAGCTGAAATGCTGCAAATGCACTTACTGATAGTGAAATAGCACAGAAATAATAAGGGTGAAAAGCATTTACGTCTATGATGACTAAAACAAACACAAAGGACATGGCAATCCCAACTGCTAAGCAATTTCTGGGAGAAAACAGGGTAAATCCCTTTGGGACCAAAATGGAATGATACTCCTGTATATTCAGAGACGGAAATAATTATAAAAACATGACCTGTCATCAGGAAATCATTAAAAAGTTACAGCTTTGTTTGCCTGAGATACTGCAGGGGCCAATTTCATTAAGAATCACCCTTCCACTGCTAAAGCATCAGGATGCCATTTAGAGTTCAGTACTAGCAGACTGTCACATCATTAGAGCCTCTCTGGTTCATTACGCAGCTTGCAGATGGTGCTCATCAGAATTAGGGACCAGGCTGGGACACACACAGGATTTCAGCCAGTGCAGATGCCAATTTCCTGAGCCAGAAACATTGTTCCCTGCTTGACCCAAGCCATGAGCAGCCAGAAACAGGAACAGCACATTCAATAGTCAATGCCACTGAGCAGCCTGCACTTGCAGAGAACAATTGCAAAGAAGACAGAATGCTGTGCTTCAAAATGTCCTAAAAAGTCCAGGATGGCTTCCACCACCAAATTAGTTTGCTAAGAAGAGAAGTCACATCACTAGGCACCTTGCACACTGGGTCAGATCAAGTGGATTTCCCACTTCTTCAACTTCCACTAATTTTCTCTAGAAATCTTGATTCTCGCTCACCCATGTAAAAACTAGGTAGACATCCATCCCTACATAGCTAGAGACATGGTAAGACACATTGCTATCACAAACCCCAAAAGAGTTTGAAAGACAAAATTCATATCAAAATGTGCATTGGTTTTGTAATGTTAAATTTTGCTTGACTTCTAAACCCAAAATTAAAGTTCTTGAACTGTAAAAGCAATGGCTAAACTTAAAAATAAGGAAAAAAAAAAAAGAAGAAAATGGGAGAA
Source organism: Orthonyx spaldingii (assembly GCA_013397795.1). Taxonomy (NCBI): domain Eukaryota; kingdom Metazoa; phylum Chordata; class Aves; order Passeriformes; family Orthonychidae; genus Orthonyx; species Orthonyx spaldingii. The sequence goes on from VZTJ01003817.1 coordinate 1,206,048, forward strand.
AGCAACTAATTTTTTAAAGCTGTGATGAAAGTGGATATACAAAATTTTGCTTTCATATTTTATGTATATTTTTAAAATATTTAAATCTTGGAATGGGAAAACAAGATACATCTGATTCAGAGACTCTGCAGCCACTTCTATAAATAGCTAGTTCTCTCAAACTTTTATGAAGTTTAGCATCTTGGATCCGATTCACAAAACTAAGTACGTATTTTATCTTTATAGTGTATTTGAAGCTGTAAAACATTTATCTACAGATACAGTTTAACTCAGCTCTGTGCACACATAAAAGTGTTTTATAGTTGTGACAAGTGTTCTGTCATTGCCTGCAATAGTCCTTTAGTAAAAATTCCAGTGCTTGCAATAAAAACCTACTTCTCTGCTAGACAGAGCAGTGATTTGCACTGATTCAGAGCGACAAGGTGCCACCAGTGCTTCGCTTCAGAACAAAAGTAACAGAAATATTTCTGGGCTATTTAAGGTTGGCATAGGTAGTTATCAATAACCCATACATTTGCATTTCATGGTATCTGCAAATGTTTCAGAAAATTCATTTTAACCCTGTGCCCATCAAATTGCATCACTGTCCACCTGCCCAGCAGCAAGCTGCTACTTGGTACCTCTGTAGGTAAACTCACAAAACCATCGCTTTTGTACAGGGTATGACTAAGAATTGACTTCATCTTTCTTCTTTACAAACTTCCCATTTAGCTTCCAAGTCACAAAGACCTCTGATGAATGAAAACTCCTTCTACCAAAGTTGTAGAGCCAAATAGTTTCCAGCAAACAAAAAAGTACACCCTGACAAGAACATCTCTGAAAGTTATCTATCAAGCAGTGTCAAACCTTTACCTGAAAACATAATCTTGTCTAGTAAATATATCTTCACCATAGACTTTATGTTTTCAACTTCAAGCCTTGGTTTAAATTTCAAGGCACAAAACCTATAGGTAATACACTGGGCACTACATGGAGAGATAACCAGCCATGTTTAACATAGGCTACATTTCTGTTTCAGAACTGTAGAATGGCAGCTGCCTCTGAAAGTCTGAGAAAGCATCTGAACTAAATTTGGGAAGTGCACAGGAGCACTGCTGGCTAGAATTCAGAAGCCAATTCTACTTCAGCCACCAGTTTTGAAACTTTTCTCAAAGTAACCACAGATCTCAGAGAAGGAAAAAACAACCCCACCATATTATTTACAAAATATGGAATAAAAATGCAAACTTCATTTGATCAAAGTACTTTTGTACTTTAGCAGGCAATGTGCAGATAGGGTATGTAAGGGGTATTTTGACAACAGACAACTGTAATGTTACAGTGTACTTGTGTTTCTATAGCCAAAGGTAAGCTCTAGATGGTTACAAGACATAAGCTGCAAGTACCATAAATCCTTTAATCCACGTGGAGAACATACTGAGCAAAGGGCTCGAATCCAGCTGACCAAATCCTGTGTCTAACTCTTCTTTTTTTAGCCTTTTTTTTCCCCCCCACCCTATCAGCTCCTGTCTCCTGTTTTCTGCCACTTCTGATTCCCTGATGATACTGTGCCAAGCCTACAGGGCATGTATTAATTCTGCCTCTAAACTGTGATGAATTAAGCAGCTTTATATCCTGTTATAATTCCATTCCACCGATGGCTCAAAGGGTCAAAAACCTGAATTCAGCACTAATAAATCTGATCCTCCAGCAAAAATCTTTCATGATCATTAACATCTTTAGCAGCTGGATGTCATTCCATGTTTTCTGTTCCATTCTGAAGGTAGCTGTGGACAGTTACCAGTCACATAATCTACACCAAAAACAAAGATGTGACTTAGGAGCATTCCTGACAGTACTATGAATGTCTTGCTGTACCCTCTCTTCAGCTATGCTGAATTTATTCTTTTCCAAATCAGGCAAATCACTCACCAGGTGGCAATATTTCCTCCCTTTCCCGTCACTGGAGTAGTCACAAAATGTTTATTGCTCGTTTGTTCCACAGCAAATCTATTTTCCTTCTTCAAAATTATGAATTCAAGCTGCATTTTCTGACAGGACTCCCTGAGCAAGAGCATTATCCTTAGAATTAAAATTAGTGCCATGTAAAAATGGATCAAAACTGAATATAAACATCCATTTTCTACTGGATACAGGATATCTACAGGATAACCCTTTCATCAGCTAAGCTGTTACTTTTACTAAAAACATCTGTCACAACACTGTCAAATTTTTACATTTTCCTTCTTATATGCACATCCAAATCATGAAGTGGTAGGAAAAAAAACCAAAACAAAAGGATCTCAGTATCTGCATTTGTCAAGAACATTTCTGAAAGACAGCTGTCAGCAACTGCAAGTAACTACTGGTTCTGCCTTACCTAAAGCATGAGTGGGTAACTCCTCCAAGTCCCTTATAGTCCTACTAACCTGAATTAGAGATGTATCTAAGAAGGGAAACGTAAGAATAATTTTTTTCTTTGCATATGAAGTATGCAAAGATTTTAATAAACACTCCATGTTCATGTTCAGGTTTTTCACTGAATCCAATGTGTATTTTTGGAGTATAGACACATGGATACAGGTACTGGGGTAAAGTATTTCATTTGTACTTCATGTTACTGTTGTTCCACGTATGCTAGGTTGAAATTTCAGTAGCTTGAGCTATCAAAGTTCACTGTACTCATTGTGCATCGCCTGTATTTCCCCATGTTTTTTTAGAGAAAGAACAACAAATCTGTATCCCTCAGGTTCTCACAAACACTCTCAAATTTTTTTAAGGGACTGAATACTTAAAGGCCCAACAATTTTAAACACCAAGGAAGTCATTCAGGGTGAAAAAAGAAGTACTACTGCTAGACAGGGGTTGTGAGATGACAATACTGGCAAAATCAAGAGAATGGCACTGGATTAGGGGTAAGCAATTTTTTCGTCGAGTGTTTTAAGACCAACTCATACACACCTTTAATTCCAGTATTCATTGTATATCCAGCAGAAAGAACTGTTTGCTACTGTTCAACACCGTTCTCCTTGTTAAAGGTTAAAGCTGCATGAGCATTTACCTGAATCCACTAACAAAAGAGACAGACCTCTAGACATGGCAACACTAGCATTAAAAACAGTGGATTCATTTTTCTGTTTCTAAAACTCTTTTCTGTTTCCAAAATGCTACTCAATACTGTAACTACTCAACTTTAGGGATATAAGGAATCAGCTTAGTAGATTTCTTTTTAAAAAAATAAAATTGTCCCTCCTATAATGCTCAGATGAAATTACAAAAAAAAACCCCAACCCCAACAAATAAACTCCAACAAAAAACCCCACAAACCCACTTAAAACACTACATTTGAAACACCTTCTTATTACTAAAAGCTCAGATAGACCACTTATATTACAACAGTGCAAAGTCCTTGCTAAGCCCTATTGCACAACGTTAACACTGTTCCCTGTATGTTGTCAGCCTCAATGACAGAAAGCTGCAGAAAAAACCCCAGCTATATACGTCCTCTTTAGCATTCAGTGCTGCAGGAATAAAAGATGCACTGAACAGACAGGCTGGCTTCAAAGCACTGAAATGCTTACAATCTATTCCTGCCGTTGGCTTTCGTTCCCAGAGTTGTTAGTTATTCCTTCTGTTGTTTACACTAAATATTCATTAGTAAGACAAGACATAAGTTTATTTTATTTTAATATGCCAAAAATGAGGGAAAACATCCAGATACAGATAAAAGATGGAATTAGTGGAGGTCGTGGATGACTATTACACTGAATTAAAAAACTGGTGAGCCAGGTCCCACTGGAAGGCACGGGGGTGGGTGGGAAACAAACAAACAAATCACCCTTGTCCATAGAAAGGAATTCACTAAAAGATGCTTTAGCTGAGCCCAGGATTCCAATTCCTCCCCCTCCCATTGCAGGCCTTTTGCTTTGAGGGGTTCTCAAGGAATTAGTGAACCATACCTTACAGTTTGAAGCAAGTTTCAAACATGCCATTAAAAGGTACCTGCTTTCAGGTAAGCTAAAACCCAATTTTCCTCTGTTATACAGCTATGCCGAATAAAAAATATAGTAGATCACTGAAACAGTAGTAACCAAAACAAGCCTCCTGTACCTCCATTAGGACATTAACTACACAGTGCCTTTTCTCTGGAACATCCTTGCCTTCCTCGTGTCAGCTTACAGCTCTCCTTTCCAGCCTTGCTCAGTCAACTCCGAGAACCCTGCAGACAATTCACTTCCTTGTGCTGGAGGTAGACACTTCATTTCTCCTCTCTTCAGGGCACAGTAACTTTATTGAAGAGTGGTGTTTAAAGCTAACAGATTTCAATGCTGTTAGTGAAGGAAAAAAAATGCAAAAAGCCTAACCTTCAATACAGGAACTACACTAAGGCCTGATACTGTGCCCATAAAACAGAGGTGCTAGGCCTGGCAATCATTTTTTTCTTAATCCCTCAACTGCTCAGCCAAACATCTGTAGGACAAAAATCCTACCAGTTTTCTGCATACAATTTAAAAAACATCAGAAATTAAGTACTAGACTGCTGAGATTTTCAACATGAACAGCTGAAGGCTAAGTACAGCTAACTTATATTCCTGTATGCCATTACTATGACATTGTTACTGAAACATCAGTATGCCACACATTAGCCTCTAAAATTCAGATTCAATGGTTTTCTACAAGATAGACCATAACAGAAACCAAAATCAGAGAAAAACCCCTCCAAACCAAAGGAGGCTGGTGAGCTGGTCATTTAATAAAACCTTCTGGCTCGGCTACACTAATTCACAAAAATACTCATATAACACCTAGTCTCCAGTATGTAATTAATGCTCCGCCTGACGGTAAGGATCAGGTGCCAAGGCGTGCGGTCAGGATGACTGCCGAATGTAATGCAGGCTGCCGATGACAAAGAAGGGATCAAGAAGTTGTGACAGTCGGGCATTTTCTAGACGACTGAAGAGTGGCACAGAGAGACTCGCTGATTTCCTGTTACCTACTCCCGCTTGCACGTCGGCCCACGAATGGCTCCGTACATGTGTGTGCGCACATATGTGTATATGTATGTGTGTCTGTGTGTGTGTGCCTGTGTGGCAAACTCTGCTCGGCCACCTGCACAGCCAGTCCCGCTGCCCGTGTCCGGGGCTGCGACCCGCCACCCTCTGCGAACTCCACGGAGGGAAACTCACGCCTGTGAAAAGCCCCGTGCGCCCGGCTCCCTGCTCGCGGGGAAGTGGGAACCAGGCGCGACGGGTCGCGGGGGAATCAGGCAGCGCGGATGTCCCTCGCCCGCCCAGGGGCCGGGGCCCGGGGGGTCCGCTCCAGCCCAGCCCAGCCCAGCCCAGCCCCGACCCGGGCGTGGCGGCGGCGGCAGCAGCAGCAGCCGGGGGCGGCCCCGGCGCCACCAAACAGCAGAGGCGGCGGCCCGTGCCTGTGCCCGTCCCGCCCGGAGCGCTCCCCAGCCGGGGCGGCGGCGCCCACCCGCGTCCCGCCCG
>VZTJ01003817.1:1211890-1224422 GCA_013397795.1 Orthonyx spaldingii
CAAGTTCGGGGCCGGGCGGCGGAGTGGCCGCGCCGGGCGCAGGGCGCGGCTCCGGCCTCGGGCGGCCGCCACGTGCCGCGGCGCTAGGGCGGGAAGCGCCCGGTGCTCGACGCTGCATGCCCGGGTCATCCGCCTCTGGAACGGGAACGGCGACGGCTAACACCGCCCTGCGAGTGCCGTGAAGCAGCCGGTGACAACAAGCGCTGCCTCGTTTGCGAGTAACGGTTCGGAGTACGATGAGCGAGTGTGGCGTGCTGCCGTGCCTCGGCGGGCAAGAGGCGGTGGGAGGCCGCGGTGCCGGGCACGGCTGGCTTGTGGCTTTTGGTGGCTCTTCGTGCAGGGGAAGGTGGCGGAGGGTTGTGCTGACTCACCCTTCCCCGAAAAGGCTTTACGCTATACTCACGGTAATGAAACGCTTTTGAAGTATCACAGTGAACCCAGCCTGCGTTCCAGTATGTGCACCCAAGTCGTTGCTGAATTATCATTGCAAAGTCGGAAATGCCGAGCACGGCCTGTAGTGTTTCTGCAGTCTGCTGGAATTTCTCAGAGCATCAGCGGTGCAGTAGGTGGGAGGGAGCTGGTTGATTAAAATGGGTTTGGACTGTGGAATAATTGGACCTTGTCAATATCTCACGCGGGAGAGTAGACATGAAGATAAGTAATCACTGCCTCAAAGGCATACAACTGCCATTGATTGAGAAAAAAGCTTCGAGAGGATAATAGTATTGGAGGAAATAAGACAGAACCAATAGTAGGTGTGCTGGCAGGTTCCAGAACAGGGAATGGAGTAGCTATTGTATTTGTTGAAGAGACACAAAAAAAGAAGTTGACCACATGGCTGTAGTGTTTTTATGTGCTGCAAAATCATACACGCCTCTTTATTGTAAGATCAAGCTGAGTAATTTCAGTTAGCCACAGTGAACCGAGTGAATGACCAACACAGGATGATGTATCGAGAGTATGTATATCCCATGGCAGTAAATCACCTTTGCCTATTCAGGAAAAAGACTCATATATCATGCTGAAGGGCTCAGCATAACCATCTCCTCAATGTATGGCTCTTGCAGTAGAGAAATGAATGAAATATGCCACCAAAAGATCGGAACATGATAATTTAAGAAAAGATTCTGCATAATGGGGAATTATGTATTATACATTAAAAGGTAAGGATACAGTGAATGGTGGTGAAAAACTAGATTTGATATTCCTACATAGTGTACTTCTCAAAAGTAAAGGGACCAAAACCAACATGATGTAGACAATAAAAGCATTTTATTTTACCTTAATTAGTCGCTGAGGCCAGCATTTTAATAGAACATTTAAAGGCTTTGACTTTACTATGTTTTAATGGAAACATCTGTGATTATTCAACATAGATTTTAAAAGCATAAGGAATGAGATTACCACTGCCTGAAGGCAAACCCCATGCTTTTACTGGCAAAAGTTAAAAGAAATGAAGGCAATTTAATTCATTTGATGGCTTTTTGCACTTATTTGGAAATACGTGACAGTGACCTCTCTCAGGTACCAAGGATGATGCATCCGTTGTGTTCTGTGTTTCCAGGGAGACATGTCTGTACCATGAGAAGTTTGCAGCTGGATGCTGTATATGTAAGGATGAACTAGGTTTTTATCGTCTTGGGGGTTATGAAAGATTGCTCCTGTAAACCATTTTAAAATGCTGTATGTGACATGGGGCTTATTAACAACACATGCCAGGGAAACACAGTAAACATGAGAGAAAACTAATACAGTAATTTATTCTTTGAAATAATGGTTATTACAAAATATTATGCATATAGAGAGGTGGCAGGTTGCCAGAGATGTGGGAATAAAAAGATGATGTGTTAAAAAGACCTTAAATTATATCATACGATTTCTGTTCAGAAGCTTTTCATTATCCTTTCATGGAAATGGGCTTGTGTAGTCCAGCTTTCTACCTTTTCCATGGCCATTACCACCCTCTGCTCACTGTTCAGCTTTCACAGTAATCAGAATTCTCTTATTTCATATGCTAGTAATTACATGAATAATTGTTATAGAGTATGCTTTACCAGAGCTCCAAAATCATGGTCATTCTGGTTCAAAATTAGTGAAATAAACAGGCAAACTTCACTTCAATTTCGATGAAACAAAAAAGCTTGCCCTGACTCTCAATTACCTTAGAGCATCCTTTGGCCAGAGAGCTGTAAAGACTCCCTCTCTCCTGTCCTCCTGTCTTCTCCCCATGGACATGGGCTCTCTAGCTCTCTTTCATGTCTACAGTTACTTTTTATTCCTTCTGTGACTCTCATCACTCTCCAGCTGGGTCACAAGGTCTTCTGTGCCTTTCCTCCTCTTCCTCCCTCTGTGGTATGACCTGCAGAAATTTTAGGTAACAGCAGAAAAACTGAAGAGCAAGAATATTCAAAGGAGCACTGTGTTATGGCAGAAGTAAATCCTGGGACAATCTAAGCCATTAGGTATTAATGGACAGGCTTCCCAAATCTGTGTACTTGGGCTGTCTCTCTACAGTGGGAGAGGTTACTCGGGGCACAGTTTATGGCTGCTTGTATGAAATGTTCACCAGAAAAAGAGGGAATGAAGGTAATTTTCTTGTCAGGAGCTGGGCTGAAGGAGGTTTGAGGGTTTCAGGAGGCATCTTGAGTGTTTGACAAATTGAAACAAAACTTTCTTGTCATAAGTGGTACCTTTCAGGCTTTCCCCTCAGGCAAGGTATACGCAAGTTATTGCTGGTTGACTTTTAAATGTGTCTCTCCTGGCATACATTTGGGTATTTCTAACATTACCACTTCTGACTAGTCTCTGCACTCAGCTCAGGAAAGGGATGTTAAAGGAAGGGGTTGCCACTCATAGCTCTGGGGCTGGGCATCCTCCTCCTGGCTGGAGCCCAGCATGGGGACAAAGTGGCTGCTGCTTTCCTGCTCAACCAGCAGCAGCTTCAACAGCACCTCTGCACAGGGCTCACACAAATACCAACAGCCAAGTCCCTTTCTCCCCTTTGGCCGACAGGGCTAGTGAAAACACACACACCTCTCAAGCATGTGCATTGTTGCAGATCCCCAAGTACCAGCATGGCCTCCCTGGTTGTCTGATGCCCCTGCCCAGATCCCAGACCTTCTTACCTGCTCCATAGTCTCCAAATCACCAGCTGCCCTACTTGGTGCTCATTGCATTTTGACAAGGTTCTTGTGCAGCTGATCTTCTGAAACAAGCGTCCTCCTGCCCCACATGCCCTTACCAAGCACTCTGGCTGACCAGGGCTGTCCCTGCTGTTGTCTCTGTGAGTGTTGTTTGGGTGCATTGTACATCTATATGTTTGGCTTCCTCCCTTTGTCATCCGACTTGATAATGTCCTTGATCAGATGACATTAACGAAGCAAGTGCTCTCCCCTTCCATATGCTCTGACAGGTGGATTCCAGCTGGGTTCAGATACAGAAGTGGGGAGTGGAAACTGCCTCTTTCTGAAGTAAGCATCTTGACACCCTTAGCATGCAGTCCTAATTAAAAACCACTCCTTTGCAAGTCTAGGGGGCTCTGCTCCTCTCTGTAAGCAATCCGATATGGTGGAATACTTCCTCCCCCACCACATCCCATGTATTCAGTGGAGCAGCAAGAGGAGGAGGGAGAGTAGGACAGGAAAACACATATTTACTCCCACACAAGTGCAATACACAGAGCAGCAGCTAGAAGCAGGAATACACACAGACAGACTGACAGGCACACAGCACTTATTAGGTGAACCAGCAGCTCTGCAAAGATGCTCTTGGGCCTTCCTGACAGTGACTGTGCTGCTTGCTTCTCTCCAGAATGTTTGGGTGTCGAACCGCACTTACCACACACAGGAAAAGAAATCCCTGCAACATCTCTGGCAAAAGATATCCCCTAGAAAATGTCTGTTGCATCCCAGCTGGAGTTAGGGACCATCTGTGTATAGTTCGTGCTCCTGGCTACAGGAAAACAAGCAGTTAAGCAGCCTCCCCACTCTCAGGCTGGCTGTCAAATGTATTTTAATTCAAGGGCTGGCCCAGATGTATTCAACTTCTTGCTCTCCCTCTCATCCTGGCTGAGTACTTAATTCAACTGTTTAGATACCCAAGCCTAACTGTTGTATGATTTTTCTTAAATTTTTGTGGCAATTTGCCTGGTTCTCCACAGGAGAGGCACATTTAGCTCCTTTCCAATTCCTTCCTCAAATATCTTGATTTCTGCCTCTGTATTGATACAATACTGTATTCGTCAGAGTCTGCCTTCAGGGAAGTTTTTTCAAGTCCTATTTGGGCTTATTATCCACCCACTCTTCTATCACTTTCAGCAGTAATTTTTTCATTGCTTTGTTTTTTTCCCAGATGCATTCACCTGGGAGTTTTCATTCCCTTGCTGCTTTTCCCTTTGTCACTTAAGGTGGGAAACATGGGAAAAAGCTAAACCACCAGTTCTAATCAGTACTAGTTCTTGTGCAATGGAGTGCCCCAAGGCAGGTCTCTGCTTAGGCAAAAATCAAAACCCCTGCAGTAGAAAAGAGCTGTATGTGAGAAACCTTATCCCATGCGGTGTGCACCGTTCCGGTACTTTCTGCCCTTTGGAGTAGCAGTTATGTGATTTAACGGTTGACTCCAAAAGCACACATCTAAATTTAAAATGATCAATCTGATAACCTCCTTTTTCTTTTTTTCCCCCCCTTCTTCCAGACAGGGTAATTTAAACTAATTTACAACTAATGCCCTGAAATGCCTTGACACTCCTGAGCCACTCCATGCCTTGGTCATACATCTAGGTTTAGCTGTTGTCCAGGGATAAAATACCTGCCTATGTTTATGCTTTTTGTTGCTGGGGATCCTCATAGTATGTCTGCACAAAATGCACCAACAGCCACATTTTCTTTCTTTCCACTTTCCATGGAAATGTTTTAACTGCCAGTCTGTAAGCCAGTTTTGGTAATTTTTCCACTGTCGTGAAATGATACAAAAAGGCTGCAAGGGTCACAGCACCAGAGGAAGTAAATGTTTCAGCAACCTCTTAGGGCATCTGTCTGAAACAGCAGAGACTTCTGGATTCCAGTCTCTGCTCCTTGTACTGGGTTTTGTCACACAGTTTCCAAGTGCAAGCACATTTTTTGTAAAGCCTGGGTAACTAACTTCAGACTCAGTATATTTGCAGAGATTTGAATACCTGAAAGTTTATTATTACAGGGTCATACTCTTTTGAATCTAGGTTGTAGCTTCTCAATCAGGGCTAGAGTTAAAAAAACCCAGGAGTAATACATTGCTGCTTCTATGAATATTTGTATGTACAAAATTATGTATTTTAATAAAAAAAATTTCAAGTGAGTACAAGTATTTTTATGGAATGCTACTAGCTAATTATAATGTTCACCTGTGGGAGGAATTTGTAAGTCAAACTAGTGGTGAAAATTAACATTACCCATTCAAGATTAAAGCACACCCTCATGTATTAAATTGTATGTGTAAGAAAAAAAAATGCAGTATATCCAAGGGCACTATCTGCTGACAGGTTCAGGAGGCCAAATACTTTCATGGATTCTCAGATATAGGGAAGAATACTGTACATTCAGACCTCACACATATTAGAAAATATTCATGTAAGTTTTGGCTTGATTTTAAGGGGATTTCAAACTTGGTACAAATTAGTTTCAAATTCATTTTTGAATCGTGAGCTTTTGGTCTGATTCTTTTCCTTCTGCAAGTGTTAGTCTGGAGATCTTTTGCTAGAAACTGTCTTCAAAATATCGTCAGTGGGACAAGAGAGCAAGACACATCATTAGGTAATGATCATTGTATCACACAATGTCAGATCAAAGTGAAAAATTTCTGTATCATTTTTTCTCCTTTTATTTCAATGCGTTTGTACCCTGATATTTAGGTGGAGAAGAAGAGATCAAATAAGTATAGAAACCAGGCAGTGTGACTAACAATGTGCTGGAAGTCACTGTTCAATAGGGTTTTTTTCCTTCAGGCTGATAACGTTCTGTGTCATACAAAGTGAGAATCTACAGTGGAAGGAGTTTGTATCCACTTACTGCCAAAATGTGCAAGGAGGGAAACTGCCACTGAGATCTTAAACATCAGCAGATTACCAGGGAGCAGTGTGCACCACAGGATATTCTGCCAGGAACTAGGAGCTCATCACAGCTCAGGCAAAAGTTGGTTAGTATCACAAGGCTACTCAAAGCTAGACATTTGCTAGTTCTCATTTTATCCCAGCTGGTCTGGGCATCTTGTGGGCAGTTTCTAAGCATCCTCTGAATATTTACTTACATTATTACAGTTTTATCGACTTAAGGAGGAGAACAAGAGCTGGTTTTTGACAAAGCCTTAATTTACACAACTTTTCACATAATGTAGTTGCAGCATACACATTTTCTGTGCTGCCAGGAATTTTGCAGATTTTAAATAAGGTTTTATTGAGCTCAGTGACTGTTGCTTATCCGAGGGGTGCCTCTGCAGCAGATGGCATGTGCCAATACCCTGCCTTGTTTTCACCTGTTCTTGCATTTTCAGGTCTTTTATGCAGAAGTCTATGGCAGCAAAGCAAAGCTATCTGAAGAGATGACTAAAAGAAGAAAACAATCTATTTTTTTGTGATGATGAGATGCTCTAATTCAAAGTGCTTATACAAGAATTCAAATCTTTCATGTTACCAGAAAAAAGAGATTAGGACAAAAGAATTTGAATTATATACACTGCAAATTAGTTTCAAGTGCATTTATTTTGAAACAAGAATATTATATGTATATATTCATATTAAATAACATTATTAAACATGAAGAAAAAATACTCTTAAAAACTAATCTGACACTTTCACATTCTATTTTATATTAAGTAACTATAGATAGGAAATATATAGAAAAATGCTAAAATTGCCTCAAGCCAGCCATAAAAGCAAAGTGCACTATTGCCTAGGGCAGTGGAGGAGCACAATGATGATTGTACTGCTGCTTCCTCCAAGGGGAGAATCACTGTGAGTGGGCAGGCATGAATGAGAAGGAAGGATGGGAACCCTTTCAGTGACTCCCAATGTTTTCTTCCTTTTTTTTTTTTTTTTTTGTCCTTCATCACTGAAGTAGCAAACTGGGTTTTGCATATGCTGACAAGAAGCAGTGAGACAGTTTTGCGTACCGAGACGATACATTGAACACAGTTGATTCCCTAAATGATCACCCAGGGGTTACAGCTTATCTATGTTCTGCTGTGTCAATTCAAGAACCTTTATCTCAATTTATTTGATTTTTTTCTTGCTGTCAATAGTTTAAGGACACCAAGGTGGAAATTGTGAATTTATTTATCATGAAATATTAACTGAAGTATCATCCTTTGATAGTTTTCCGAACTGACTTGGGTTTTGGGGGTTTTTGTCAGATAAAAGCCACACTTAGCACATTTTTTTTACCACAATTCCCAATGTGGAAATTTCTTAAAAAAAGCTTCCTTCTCATTTTATCTTGATGTTTCTATCAGAGATAAATCTTACTATAAATTACGCATTTCTAAACTTAGGTGCACTGTTACACCGATATCATACTTCTATTCACATGACATATAAGATAGTAATTGAGCAACATGTGCACTGATTAAATTTTTAAAAGTTTCCTTTCATGTATTTGGAGTAGTAAGATAATTAAAAGCATTATTTTAGTTCTGTTTTGATTGTCTGACTACCAAATATTTGTGTTTCTGATGAAAATTTATTGACATTATTTTAAATGTGTGTGTATTCAGCTAGAAGTATTTCAAGGCACAGTCTTGTTCCTAAACAGATGCAGATTTATTCAATGTCCAGTGAACCTTTTCAAGAAGGGTGTAAAAAATATGTGTTCTTGTTTGTGTAGATTTAACTCCTACTACCTAACAATAATCTTAATAGGGAGTAAGGAAAAATGCTGTTGCTGAATAGCGAACAAGTAATATTCAAATAATATTACTTAGTGTTGTTCTGTACTGCTGCATGCATTCATGTTTTGTTTTGGTTTTTTGTTTGACACAAACACAAGCTATTTATCTATTTTAAGATACTGCATTCCAGAGTAGCAAATTAGACAACTATAATTTCTACTCAGTGCCACTTCATATAAAAGTGCACTATTCACAAGAAACACATGAATTTGTACTCTACCAGAAACATATCAGTGTATGGCAATAAAATTTATAATAAATATTACAAAGTGTGTGTTACATGAATTTGAACATGTTGACTTTTCTTTGACATACTGCTTGTAAGACATTTTAAAATCTGTACTAATTTTTAAAGGATAAATTCATAAACATAAGACTTGGAGAATCTGAACATTATAGTTCATACAGTACTTTTCCTAGGTAAATACCTATCATTCACATTATAATCATAACAGCTTTACTCTTTGTAAAATAACAGCTTCTAAGAGTTTAGTCTGCCCATTCAACTCATATATAATTGTTATGCTACTTAATGTAGTCTCATTTTCAGTTTAGCACAAACTTTGATTCGTGTTCTTCTGAAAACAAATTCACAGTCTAAGCTGATGCAGGCAGTTTCTCTTCACTGCCAGACATCTTCCTGCCCAGGTGTACAACGTACTTTTGTTGTCTTTTAAATGACAAATTTATCTCAAAATAAAAAAAAATAATATTCAAAAGGTGTTCTTAGAAAAAAAGACTTCTGCCACTCACATGGCATAGTTAGTTCATCAATTACATAAAATACATACTGAAAACCAGTTTGAAGAGTTGATGATCACTACACTAAGTGGAAAAGAAGTCCTGTGTTTTCTACTGCAGCTGGAAGATTCACAATTCACCTGGGTTAATTTGTTCTTCATTAAGAATTCATGGGAATAAATAATTCTAGCCAGTGCAAATAATCCTGCTTTCTTCCTCTATCTCAGCGTATCTCGTCTCCGAAATTGCTTCCATAGATCTCTGAGATGTTCACTGGTTACAGTCATCACACAAGAGTAATATTCCTTCCAACCATACTTCGGAGTCTCCTGTGAAAAGTAAAAAACATACAAATGGAAAAAAGATTATCATTCACTCAATTCCTTAATTCTACCTTAAATTTTATTCAGACTCATACACATCAGATAGATGTTTCAATATTAAAATAATGAGAGATCAAACTTCTGTAAAATGAGGGTTATAAATCCATACACAGATTAAGTATTCAAAAGGCATCCTCACCTCACAGCACACAGTTAGCATTCAACAAATAGCTTATTTATATTAATAGATGCAAGAAAGTATTTCCTCTTTATTTAGGTATGTCCAGCTCCCTCTAGTTTTGTCCTTGCTTCTTTGTATTGACACTACTAAAAAGTTCACCTATGACACCACACAAAAAGTATAGAAAATTATTGATGTTCATTAAACTGATGCACCAGCAAAAGCCAAATACCATATGGGCAGATGACATGAAAGCTTCTTTATACTAGATTACCTTAATCCTAAAGTGCATTGTAGTTCAGCAACATGAATAATTGTCCACTGAATGGAAAGGAAAATTGGCCAAGGACTGGCCTGGGAGATTCACTGCCCTGCGCTCTGTGCTATCTGGAATTATCACTGGATCTCATTACTTCTTCCACTGTTCCTAACTCCACAAGTCTATTTTCATAGTGTAGAAAGATGGAGAGATACTAAGAATTAGAGCAACTGGGGAAAGAAGCCAGCTTCCTCCTAGTTTATATGCTGAGCATATGCCACATGGTGTGGAATATCCCTTGGGCCAGTTGGGGTCAATTGTCCTGGCTGTGTCCCCTCCCAACTCCTTGTGCACACCCAGCCTCCTGGCAGGTGGGGTGGGGTGAAAAGCTGAAAAGTCCTTGACTCTGTGTAAGCACTGCTCATAGCAACCAGAACATCAGTGTGTCATCAACAATATTCTCATCCTATATTTAAAACACAGCACTTCCTAGTAGCAGGTACTAGGAAGAAAATTAACTCACTCTTAGCTAAAACAAGGACACATGGTAAGAGACTGTCCAACTTGTTTTGGTTGAACTGAGTGAAGATGTTGAAGATATTGCCACACTGCAGTACATTAAAACCTACTGTTAGACAGTGAAGCCTATATCTATTTATTCTTATCCCTCATCTTGTTTAATTAAAAAGCATAGAATTTTACAGAGAAGTTGTAAATATTCAGAAAGCAATCTAATGCACAGTAGTATATGATGCAGACATTAAATGAAATATTAGAAACAATACTTAGATGAATGCATGATTTAGTTGAGATTTATAGTCAATCTCATGAAAAAATGCATTACTTGCAAATCGCACTGCATTATTTAACAAAAGCATATTCAGTTTATTAACCCGTGCTTTAAGGTATGCATTTATTTTTTATTTTATGAAACAAGTTCAGAGAAATGTTCATGAAAGTCCTTAAAATAAATGCTGAAATACACTGACTGTTCATCTGCTTATTTCTAATGTATGCACTGTTGTTGTATCTACTCTCAGTGTACCAAATCCACAGAAGGCACAGTTTGTCCACACATTCTGCAATGCTTTCATGTTTCACTGGAACATTCTCCTCCCATTGTATCCAGGTATGTTTTTAAGCTACTTGTCAGGTTTAGGATAAAAGCTCAGGTTCTGCAATTTCCAATTACTTTTGTAAGATGAGTCAGGAAAGTGTGCCTAATCACACACTTCTCACCTCTCTGCTTTAGAGAAGAGGTTAAGCAAAAGTCTCTTCAAACAGTAAGCAACAGCCTCTTTCATTTTTTTTAAAGCTATCTTTTACAATAGATGTATTCAATTGCTGTGTACTAGGAGAGTATAGAAATTAAAAGCTTTAAAAAGATTAGCTACATGACAAATTTAATCTCATTTGACAGAATGAAGTGTTTACAGAGGACAGTAATTTATAGTTGAAATGGTTGGAAATAAGGTTCTGAATCCATGCTTCAGTTTTTCATGTCTTTTTCAAAATAAATTTCCATCCTTAGTCAGTCTCAAGGTACTATTTTCAGTTATTAGCCATTACCTCCTAAAAGCTTTAAATCAGAAATTTTGAAACCTCACAATATTCAGAACATCTAGAAATCAGTTACTTTAATATAAAAAAATCTTAAGATTCTCAGAAAATTACTAGGACATAGAAATTAATTTCTAGATTTATATTTGTGATGTAATAGTTACTTTCAATACTTCAGTAGTCAATAAAATCACACTTATGGCCTAAATATCTATTACAGTTACTGAGCACACAAATTTAGCAAACAGTATTTTAGATGGACTTGAATCACTTAATAAGTTAGTCTTTAGCATCCCTTTTTGGAAATTAACTTTGAAAGGGCTTTGTTAAGAAGTTTCCTAGATAATCCTTCCACAAGACATTCAAAGCAGAGCTCTCCTCTGTGCTCCATTAGGCAGTTCTCTACAAACACGTTTTTTCAGTTCTCCCTGCAGTGTATGCAAAGGAGTACCTGCCAATGCCGAGTCAGGCTGAGTGCCCTGCAGGGACCACACACAGCTTGTACAGTTGGTCCCCGAGGAGAAATTTTCATTATTTATTATAAGAGTACAACATTCTTTACACTGTGGAGTAATGGCATTAGTGCATTTTAGAGATATGTGACGTACAGCACAATGTGCTTTTTATCACTTTTTCAGAGTGCAGATTCAAAGTAGGGTATAATCTGTGGTAAGCATGCCAAGTATCTTAATCTCCTTCACCAGAGTCCTACATTTACCATAGAAAAGCACAACGTTTCAAACCACAATGAACTGTACATTTATATTTGGAAAAAAGTAAAATTAATAGTAGCTGTACTGCACCTAACTTTGGGATGTAGTTGCAGCTGATTTTTGTATTTAATGTATATTTATGTGCTTCTTTGGACATCTGACTGACATTTAATCACCCATTGAAACAGTTCAATTTCAAATCTCAAATGATTCCATTTTTATCATCTTTTCAATTTATAAACTAAATGGAAAATAATGATTTTTAGAATTATGTAAATCCACTTTCACTCCACAATGTATGGCAAAGACAGAACTATCGTTGTTCTACTCCACAGTACTTTTGCCAAATAACTTCACATGGCTAAAGTTTCCATTTTCATTAACTGGCACTTCCAACAAACTTTAGTAGACGTTTACAAAAAATCTGAAGAAATATTATGAGTTATGCAGTGTTTTGCACAAAAAGGAACTCTTAACAGCTAACAACTGGTTATGTCACTGTAATACCTGGGCTTGATCTCAGAAGTCTTTTCTGACCTTAACAATTTTGTGATTCTGACTCGTGATAAGAGACAAGCAGTTGCTCAAGTGAAGAGCAGTAGCAAACTACTGTGTCAGCAGGGAAGATGGAATTTTATATATACAAGGCTTACATTGTATTCTTCAGTGCACAGGCAACAGGTATTTGATACAGACCTCCTAAAGCAAGCTTGGGTACATGAAAAAATTTTCTTACTAGCATCCAGGAGCTCCCGGTGGGAAGAAGAGCAGGGTAAATAACCAGCATCCTGTATATTATATATTATATATTATATATTATATATTATATATTATATATTAT
>VZTJ01003817.1:1224439-1273138 GCA_013397795.1 Orthonyx spaldingii
ATATATTATATATTATATATACAACTCATTGAGGTTGCCTGTAAACAAGTCCATGCCCTGAGAACTAACCTAGTTTCTCTCTCTCCAGATGCATAGTGCAGACATACTATAATTCAATTTTTTCTTGAGAATGACTTTATACAGAATGAGCATCTCCCCTTATAAATCTCCATGGTACATTTTTTCCCAGTGTACATAATCTCAGTGTATTAATTAATTAAGCCTGAATTTAGATCTGACAAGGTGTTGATGTATGTACAATTGATGCTTTTACCACAGTCTCTCTTTCTGTCACCAAGATAATTTTATTAGGCTTGTTGATTATATACTGGATTCCTTTGTGTCACTGCATTTTCTTTCACTTGGTCACATACCCTTCACTGAAATTACTAGGGAAGCATCATGACTGTGTAGCATTTTGCCAGTTTCCTGTAAGAGCTGTTCCACATCTTGAAAAGTTTACAGTTTAAACAATACTTGACATGCAACTACAATGGGGGTTTTGACAAAAACGCAAAGTACTCCTAATCACTATTTTAAAAAATACATGAGAAAAGAAGAAAGGAAGCTTTGAAAGTCAAAGGTTTCAAAGATATGAAGGTACATGAGATTCAGCTAAATCCATGATTTTCGGACTAGTGACTTGGATTACTAAAATGTTGTTTAAACTACTTTATTAGTAATTTACACTTCCCACTAGTAAGATGGAGAAACGAGATGCTTTGTTAAGATCAAATTTCCTGTTCTGTCCCTCAAATATTAGTACAATGCTTCAATATTAGGGCTATAGTACTAAAATAAAGACATAATCCTATGGATGCTAGATGCTACACGTACAGGAGGAAGAGCATATGCAGATCAAACAGAACTCATCGTTCTAGTAGGACAAACCAGCTGTGTACCCCTGGACACGCCCCAAGCCATCTCTACTGCTGACTTTTGAAGAACCAGCCCATTCAAAAGATGTGACACTTCATGGAAAGAAAAGGTCTGAAAAGTTCCAAAGAACATGGTTCCATGCTACATGACATGCTGTGCCACAGGAACAGGTCAATAGTGCAGATATATTCCCTCTCCCTTGTCTATCTTGCACAAGGGTCTATAAAAGAAAAACACTAGTGAGACTGGAGAGCTGATGGGCTACCAGTCTGGCTAAACAGACCCCATCTCTCATCCTTACAGACTCAGATTTTACACTGTTGATGGAAGCCAGCCATCCCCCCAGATAAACAGGTTCCAAGGTGCTTTGCTTTGCTTTCCTGACATGCTATTTTAGAGTTGGGGACGAAGGATTAAGTGCCCAGTGAGTGCCCAGTGCACTCAGTGGCATACAAGTGCTTATAGAGGCATATGACAGAACAGGGGAGGACTCAGAAGGCCAGAGGCCAATAAGACAGTGTATGGAGCCATCTGAAGATGGTTATTGAACAAAAAATCTCAGCTTAACATTGTGCCTCAGAATTAAAAAGAGCAGGGGAATGACAGTCAAACCCTCCTGGCTCCGGAGCATGAGATGTACTGTACCCCTCCCAGGGTCATTGACAGCAGACCACTGGCCATGGGGCCTTGCTTGTCATGGTATACCTCTGTAAAAAATCACATCTGCTGCTCCCTTCTGTAAAAAAACACATCTGGGAGCCAACAGCCTTCATAGCAACTCTGCAAAGTCTTTATATGGAAACATGTTTTTGACATTTTTTATACATTTTTGCATTTTCCTTTACAAGGAAAAACCCTTAAATTGCAAGGAAACAAACTGTTGCTTCATGTAAGAGGAGAAATGTCTACTAATGCAGCGTCTGCTGTGTCCACAGTGTGGCAAACACTTTCACAATATGGCTACAGAATATGCACACCCCAGTTTTTACACTGAAACCCACAGTACAAACTGTACAAATGGACATTCATGTTGTGGATATGTCAAAATAGCCATGGTGATCATATGTGGACACAGTGCTGATTTTTCAAAATTGCTGGTACAGCATTAATTGAGCCAAAAATACATTACTGCTTTCAAGAATGTAACAGTATAAATCAAAGTAGAATCAAGTCTCAGAAAAATCTGCCTCTACAATCTTCCTTGGTAAATACCTATTAGCTATAGGTACCTGAGAAATTACTTAAAAAGAGCTAACAGGACAAACAGAAAACAGCAACAGAAACTATGAAAGAATACTTTTCCTAATTTCAAACACAGTACAGAATTGCAGATGGCTTACAAAACGGTGACAGTGTGAGTCAGTCATTACCACCTCCAGGATAAAATTCTATTGCTTCACCCAAAAACACGCGATACCTTCAGCTACTACATTGCTTGCAGTCATATAACCTATTCCTGAGTTTTGGAACAGGAAACAAAGCAGTGACAGTTCAACATTCAGCCATTCCTGCAGGCATGCCAGCACACTCAGACTGGTGGCTAACACATACCGTCATTTATCTGCTATAGAGCTCCTTCCGCACGCAGGATTTGAAAGTAGTATACCTCTGTAAAGGTTTGTAGCCCTGTGGAGCAGAAGATGGAGAAGTGCGCAGATGCAGACAACATGTGAAGGCAGCCAGGGGTAAGCATAAGACAACGGTATCATGAAAATACAAAAAAATGGCTTTAATTGACAAATAGCTAGGAGATACAGTACAGTATGTGTTATGCAAAATGTTTAGCATTTAGTCATTAAGTTCCAAGTCTTTCAGTTTAAAAACGAAATTTGTAAAGGAAAGGGAACCTTCTTATATATTTTTAGATTTGAAAAAAGGGAAAGTAATTATTTTGACTAAACAGTAAGCAAAAACAAAGCTTTTAATGTCTGAATATTTTTAATAAGTTTATGGCAATACTCTGACTGACCACTTGATGGCAGCTTAACATATGAGTTTGCTTCAAACTACTAAAACGAAAACAAGGTTTCAGGTTATGCTACCAAATTGCAGAAAGAGAAATTTCATTTGGTAAAGTCTTTAAGACATTTACTTTTCCAAAAACATTTCTTAATTTTTTATTAAAATGAACATTTATTGTGTTCCTATAAGGGGTAGTACCTGATCCTCCTGAAGTTTGTAAGTTCAAGGCTAAGCTTTTAAATAGGAGCATTTGCATTGGACTTGTGTAACTCTTTGCTGTTAAATAGGTTTACTTTAGTCTGACTATATAGCCACAAAATGCCCTTTTCTAAAATACATGGTCCCAGTACCAAATTCTGTCATGCCCTCAAGATTCTGGGCAAACAACTTTTAAAAAGGTTAAGTACAAAAAGTTGTTAACAAAATATTGTTAAGTGCAAGATGTTAATTGTAAAACTGTACTTCAAATCATAGGCCTGACTGAAACTGTTATTTTGGGATGCTTTTAGAGATAATCAGACACCACATTAATTGGCAGACATTAATTGTGGGATACTTAACATTAAAATCAGGCATTTATACTTCATAAATGGGTTCAGATTTCTCATGGCCAAGATTTCTATGTTGCTACTAAATACTGAATAAATCAAAGTTGTTACGATCTTTTATCTGTATAATGGAACTGACTGAATCTTCATATAGATTCAAAACACAGTTCTTGATAAAGAAAAGGTTAGTGATTTGTTAGTTTTGATTTAGCAGAAGATAACATTTGAGCCCTCCACGTTGCCAGGAGCAAGAGGGCAAAGTTTTACTTGTTTTGGACCCACTAAATATTCTGTAACTTTTAACGTACAAACAATGGGAAGCAATTAATGACACTTTCCACCAATTTGTTCTGGGAAAAAGAACTATTATTCTACTTTTCATTCTAAACCAAGACTGCAGTGGGTGGGGGTGTTTATTAAGGCAAAATTTTTGCAGAAATTTTTTTTATGAAGGCAAATTTTTGCAGAATTTTTACTATTATCCACTCTTGGAAAAATTTGGTTTGTGTGACACTTCTGAAAACTTACTGGAAATTGTAATTCCTCCATTTAGTACTGTAATTGTCTTGGAATACACTACTGATTAGTGAAGAGAAAGCATTTAACTGAATACAGGACCAAATCACAATTATCTCCTATGTAATCCAGGAGATTTCTAGCATTTAACTTAAATTAGAATTCTAATTTATGAAAGACTGTGTTATTCTCCTGAATATTGGCTATTCTATATAGTTCTTTTACAGTCTACTGGAATATTTTATACTGGTCTAGGCAAAAGCAAGATACATACATAAGACTGAATAGTGCTGGATGATACAGATTCTTAAGAATTATGTGTGATTTCTGTCATGCATTTTGTGAAATAGAAACATGTAATACAATTACAAGAATTACTTAGTAAGCAGACTGTTTTCTGGTTAAATTAACATACACTGCACATTTACAATTAGTAAACAATTAAAACATATAGCTGAACAGCTTGAAGCGATTGTGAAACAATCATCATTACCACACCATAATAAAAGGAATTGAGGACTAACAAGGAAATAAGTTTGTTACAAATGCAGTGGTTGTTATCCACATTTTATTTTTGATCATAATATTACAGAAATAACAAGTAAACTATTAGACTCAACACCACTTCACAGAAACTTCTAAAATTACATTTAGGAAGCTAACTAAAATTAACTAAAATTACAGAAATAACATATTGAAATGTGACTTTAGGAACCATAATACAGTTTAAGATTTATGTCTAAGCAATAAGGTTGTCAGTTAGAATACCATTTTACATTTAGTTAAAAATGTTAACGCTTGCCATATGAAGAAAAAAAGTCTTCTATCTTACTATAATTGAATATATTAGATACAGGGTTTAATTATTAAAATCAGTTCTGCACTAGAACACAGCATTGTTCAGCACCACTTCACTAATTCTTTATTTGAAAATTAAAACTACCTTCTGCTGCAACTCTTTCCAATTGTCATTATGAACACTTGATATTTTATATAATGTTTTAGAAGAGTGTTTAGAGTTGACCTTTAACTAAACTTCCTGAGCTTGAAAGAGACAAATTCTCTTTTCTCTGCAAGCAATACAGACATAATTGCTGCCCTTGTTAAAATTCTTAATGCTAACCTAATTTCTTATGCTTAATGCTAATGCTAATTTCTCATCTCCAATTTGGTTTGCACACTATGAAGGTACATTATGCCTTCTAAGTATTGCTTTCTAACAAAAAAAATCAAGAATTTAAGAAGGATTTTATCTTACAGATTGCTTCAGTATTTCTATAAAACATATGTCTTTAAACATATGCACTGCTGGTTTGAAATCTACACATGCTACAGATGCTAAAGTAGTGGTAAATAGCAAAGTCAACTAAGATAATTATAAAAATTGGAATCCTTACCCTAAACCCTCGATTGAGTCTGTCTTTCATAATGCCGATAAATTCCTTATAACTCAACTGGTCATCTCTGTCGACGTCAAAAATCTTGAACACGGTGTTCACCAAATGTGGGGAAAGCTTCACACCTGTGGCTACATACACAGCACGCTTGAATTCATCTGCATAAGGAGAAAACCAGAAAAAATTTTTAAAAACAAGTTAATTTAATGGTACTTTGTAAACAGCATATTATGAAATACAAGTAAACATTTAAACTTGAGTTTTCACATTTAAATACTCAAAAAATAAGAAAAAGTGAAAAATAGGACTGAAGTTCACAATTCTAAACCAAGTAGTTCCTAACTGATATAAAATGACACTGCTTACTTGGTGCCAATTATTTTACACAAAAGATAACAGTTCATATACTATACTATGTGCAATAATGTGGCGGTGACCCAGCCCGCCTTCTCAATGAGGATTCATGACATCATTTGGGTTAATTTTCCCCTTCATGACAGTGGGTCTGAGGGAAAGGGAGAAGGCGTGGCTGGGGAACTTCCCAGGCTTTAAGTTGTCCATCATTTGTTACATCTCCAGCCCTCTTCCCTCTGAGTTATTTTAATATTCATAGAGTTGATTTAATATTCATATTGTTCTGGAGAGTTCTGCTGGTCTGTTATCCCCATTGGTTTGTTTAAATTTGTCCCTCCTTCCCTTCCAAGTTATTGGGTACCTGTCACCATCCATCATTCCCCTCATTGGTGTATCCCTCTTCTCCACCCCCTTTTTCACTTGTCCTTAAAAACCCTTGTAACCACCTTTCCTGGCTCATTTTGTAGCCTTTCTCTTGGTGCTAAATTCTCCTGTCCCTCGGGGCAGGGAATAAACACAAGATTGCTGCTACATTTGAGCCCCTCTCTCCTCCTTAACCTTCCCCGTGTTCGCTACAATATTACCATCGTCTGCTGCCCGCCCCAGCGTGGGCTAGGAGGCAAACAGCTCTTGTCAGAGCTCCCGGGGAGGCTTTAAAGGCACAGAAAGCCTTGCTGCCGGGGTGCTTTGGATCCTGTCGCCTGCTGACCAGCTGGGCGGTCAAGCAGCCAGCGACACAATAACAAAATTAGAAAATCATATTATAATTAAACCTATGGCACATATATGGCATTTACTTATTTGACACAAAACAGAACCCAAGAAATAGAGCAAAAAGAAAATTATAGAATCCCTTGGTAAGGCCACGTGAGGTGTTACGGGGTGAGACCATGATGGTGTTACTGGGTCAGACCCCTGAAGAGGCTACTTGAGGAGAGCATTCAAGTCTGACCACTTTGCATATTGCTCACCTTGCATTCCCCAAGCATCACAACTGTTTTATTAAGGATTTTAGTAGCTATATACATGCCTCGTTCTTTCAGTAGCCACTTATTGATTTGTTTAAAAATCTGTCTGATCTCTCTTCAGACCTTGTGACACTGTTCTCTACCACAACCTTTGTAGAAGGCCAAGTTTCAGATGCTCACTGTGTAAAGAAATGCTTTTGTTTGCTTTAATCTGATCTCTTACTGGTGTCATCAAGTGCCTCAACTCCTCTATTGTAGGATTTGATGGACAACTATTCTGCATTCAGCTTGTCCACCACTTATATGACTTTGCACAATATGACCAAGCCTTCTCCTCTCAAAGCTGGAGTCCTAGCATTTTTTAGCCTCTTACTGGAAACATTAAAACTACAAACTAGGAAATACAAATCGTTTTTGCATTTTTGTCAACAGGTCTATATGGATATCAACATACTTTTATAAAAATATAGATACTTACCTTGACCTATGGAACGACTTGCAAAATTATACATTTGCATTGCAATTGCAAAGTCTTCTAGATTGTTCAAGAATTGAAAAAATGATCTAAATTCTTCAAATGTGATACCCTAAAAACCAAGAACAACATCCACTGTAAGAATTTTCAGTAGCAATAACAACTGAATAAACAAACCTTGCAATTATGTATGTCTACTTCATTTAAGAACAGATACCACACCCATTAAAAAAAATAAAGGGATTTGTAGTAAAAGTCAATAAAGTAGAGAACCGGAGTTTCGTGAGGAATGCAATATGTCTCTCCTCCTTGCGACCGCAACAAGATAGCAATTCTCACCACAGCAGTTGAAAATACTGTTCCATTGCTGAGGGCAGTTTTTAAGAATTCCAGGATTATTACAATATGATAGTCAATACTGAGAATAAAAAGTCTAGGTTTGGATGAACATTGGAGTACGTTTACTACTGAAAACTTGCAAACCACTATTATATCTTTGTGAGTGTGTTTGCTCATATAAATACATTGAATTAATTCATAAATATATGTTATCATCTACTTTAAGTCTGTACTTTAAGGATTAATTTTTACTGGATATCCAGATTTAGACACCCAAGTCTCTTCAGCTGATACTTCAAGTATCAGGTAATGCAGGGTTTGTCCAGCTTTTTAAAAAATCTTTTGCATTTTGACAAGACTTCAGAGTATCTTCTGTGAAAGATTCACTGAAAGTGTTCTTGTTAAAAGAGCTTACTTTATCTTCATTCCTTGTGATATTTGTTCTGCTCTTCTCTCATGTTAGCTAGCAATCCAAAGACCTGATAAACTATCTCTAAATCAATTTTGAAAGAGACCTGAAAACGAGACTTTGAATTAAACCAGGACCATTGACTATATCAAATTCCCATTGGTCTCAGCCATTCTGAACATGGAATGACATTCTTTGTCAAACCTCAATCTCCCTGGACTCTTTTAACTGTAATTCCTGGTTATTCTTCCATTTGCTTTTATCCTTTTATCTTATTTAAGTATTTGTCTCTGAAAATATACTTGAAGACAACCTGTGAGCCTTTCTGTTCAAACTAAAACATTGATCAATGTCTCTCCTCAAACATATACATAGCCTTTATGGTATGGTGGAACACAGAAAACATACAAAGATAGGTTTGTGCCAGAGGAGAAGACGGCAGAGGTTGGATGCAAACCCATATGAGACAGCAAGCACTATGGAAAATGTGGAGAGCAGCATAATATTGTTATAATAAAAGAATTTAATATGTCTCCACACACTTGAGATGTAAACCCCTGCTGAAGTGATCCTACCTCAGCACTAGTTGAGATTTATAAACTCTTTGGAGAACTCAGCTCATCTCCATCATGAATTGCTTTTCTCAACAAGCAGATCCTTAGCAATTGGGAGGAAACTCTCATACACACAAGTAGAACCGTCTCCTTATTTAAATTTTTAGCTTAAAAACTTATTTTAATATTATCAATACTGCCTTTTTGTTTCATTGCATTTGACAGTAATAGTTTATGTGTCCAAGTTCTAGTTCTTGCACTTTGTTTAGACTGAAAACTGTATGGGAATGGAATAATTCTGTCATGCATTTGTGAAATTCCTAGATCAGTGAAACTTTGTTTCTCAGCCGGGACCCTCAGGTACTATAGCAAAATAGCAATCGTAAAAAACATCCACCGAAGTCTTGAGCTGACATTTTTAGGTTCACAAATCCTTAATGTGCACCAATTTGTCTGTAAAAATTCTGAATGCAAAAAAGAAGGGTAAGAGGTCAGGCTACTGCAAAAATCTTGTTTGTGTACATGACTTTTGCTTTTCCTAATAAACTGTCTCTTTCTCATCCCTCAAGTTTTCTGGCTTTTACTCTTCCAGTTCTCTCCCTGATCCTGCTGGTAGGTGAATGAGCGAACGGCTGTGTGGGGCTTGGTCAATGGCTGGGATTAAACCATGACAAAAAAAGGAAGCTCACTTTTTTATTTATATGGGCAGATTAGATTTTACTACAGCAAAGAAAACTCAGATTAATGTACCAATGCTGCTAAAAATGCACAGACTTTCTTTTAGAAGGTGATATCCGTAGTAACTCATGATGCCAGCTTAAATGAATCACTGCTTGGCATCTAGTTAGTAAAAGGAGGAAAACATCCTGTGAGCAGGCAGCATACCAACTGAACATTTTAATGTGACTACAATATGACAAAAAATCATCGTGTTGCTTTAGGGGCTTCTTCGTACAGCACCATGAAAGATTAACATCCGCAGCTGTGAGGGTAGGGGCTTATTACGATACAGACTCAACTAATTTTTCTTCTAAATGGAATCCTCTGGTTAATATTAGTATTGCAACATATTACTGTCACGAAATAGAGAGCACCTTTTATAATTTTCCAATTATAGTGTTATTAAAAGAGTCAAAAAATGTGACAACATTCGAACAACATATGAACAACACCTTCATGGCAATAAGAGGCAAAGTCCCGTTCTCAAAAGCTTGTGGCCAGCCTAAGAGATGTCACAGGGATTTACTTTTTCCACTGTACTGACAACACATTTAGCAAGCCAATGATACAAAGTTATGAAGAACAGCAATATCTTGTTTCACTTAACAGAAGTATAGCATATGACATACAGATATATGGCACTGGTCCTGTGCCAGGACATTCCCAGAACATAGTATAAAAGCAAACTTGTAACTGAGTGCCAAAGCTTTCTACATGGAAGTTTTCCTTAACTGATGGTCCCACCAGAGACCAAGAAGAGGAAACTACAGTGGAATACTTGCTATGACATTGGAAGACTTACAGATGAACTTTGAAAAATATTTCCTTGTGTTCATAAGAAAGTGTCTGTACTTATATTTACTTAACTTCACCTTTGACGTTCAAAGTATTTTTCTATACCTACAACTGTCATCATTTTTCAGTTTCCCAAGTGATACTTACATCATTGTTTCTATACAGGACCCAAAGTGAGTGGGGTTTTTTTTTTTTCAGATTTTCATCTGAAACCATGTAGTTATTGCAGTTCTGTTGCACTGTCTTGGCTCTGGATATTGAAAGCTGCACAGACCTTTTACAGCAGTTTGCTCTGAGTGCCTCAGCAGCTAGGCCAGGAACTTGGAAAGGGTGACCGAGCAGGAACACTGATCCCAATCTTACCACTTCATCTTACGCCTAATCTAGTCAAAAGAGACAGCCCTGCTTCCTCAGCTATATTTAACTCTCAGTGGCTCTGTATAACTGCTGTATAACCACAGGAACAATCAGATAATCCAGATATCTGAACAGAAAACTGTTGATTTTTGGAGTGTGCTCCTATCAGGCCAGTTGACTGATCTTACTTACTGTGACGACTGAAATTACAATGCCATTTCTCAAATAAAAAAATCCCAAACAAGCTGTTCAAACTGATTTATTACTTTTCTTCACAATCTCTGCTGTCAATGCTATTGAAGGATATAGCTATTGAAAGAGTTAGATTTCTAGGACAGATTAATCTGATCTCCTTCTGTAAACACAAACAGAAGAAGTATATCCAAAAACATCCCTTATTTGAAGGGCTACTTTTAACGTTATCCTATAGATTATCACTGATGCATAGTTGCTACCACATTGCTCTCAGATACACTTCTGACAACATATTTGTTGTTAAACAAATCAAGCACTATCTACCTCATGACCTTTACTGTTTGTATTATCATTCCTGTCTTTTCAGTCATTAAAAAACCCACACACCCAACAATAATGGCAAGCAATCCACTATTAAAGACTATAAAACAATGAGATAAAATGTGATGTTATTTCTGAAGAGATGCTACTCCAGGGACAGTGCAAGGAAGGAAGGTTTTTTTTAATAATTAATTGCTAGAAAATTGTTCTTTTTAATGTCTTATAGTTTTTGCAATTTAACCTGTATTTTTATGTTCTATCTAAACTTCAACAATATTACTAGCTAAATCCTATGAAACATAATTCTATGCTATTTACTCTTCTATTTTTTATTCAGCAAGTAATCTGAAAAACCAGGCATGCAGTTTATGATCAGAATAAAATCCTGGTGCAAAGTAATTCAGTCCAACAAAGCTATGTTTTCGTCTTAATGGCACTGGGACTGCATGCTGTCGTCCACTGCTAAATAATTACCTTTTCTTCAGGAATACTGCAGCGCATATTTTCCAGGTAACTTGATGTATTTTCCACATTTGTATACCTCAAGAGAATATGGGCAAAGTCCTCCTCACTGATGGTGTTCATCCCATTAGAGTAGGAAAGAAATTCTATCTCTAGAACCTCAGTTTGCAGGTTATCCATAAATCTAAAACACCAACATAAGCATGAAGAAATTGTCATACTTTATATTTCTACTGTTCATGTCCTTAAAACACTCATAGAATATAAGCCAAATGTTACACAAATTAGATCTCTTTTTGCAGCACTGATGGTAAATTTGGTAAATCCCTTATCTATTAGTGACATATTTTCTAGTCAATACAACCATCTTAACACAATGATGAAATGTGTAAGGATTAAAATTGCTTAATACTTACATTTCGAATCTAATTCTAATTTGTGTTTGCTCAATTTTCTTCTTCAGTTTTTTCTTTTTCAGTGACCTTCTTCAGGGTCACGGATCTTTATTTGTATATGTCAGACACAAAATTCCATCATGGTACTAAATTAATTCCCAAAATTTGTTCCCTGTGTAGTTACTTACAGTTTGCATTTTAACCTTACCTTTGTCTTTTTAACAAGCCAAGTATGACTGAGTGCTTGCAGTTTTTCAATCTAACTCTTTTAAAAAAATATTTCACTATTCTTATGATATTTCTATAAACTCTTCCCAACTTAATAAGTCATTTAGTATATTCTAGACACCAAATATAAAACCAGCTGCCTATAAAGAGGAAATGTAGCTTTCCTCATTCTGTGTGATGTCCTAGTCCTACAGCCAAGGGTGAAATTAGCTCTCTGGTCACAGGAGTGCACTGGGGGCTCATGTTCAGCTGATTGTCAACCACAACCCATAGCATTTTAACTAGATGCCTTTTGAAAAACTACCTTCTTTGCTACATCCTAATTGGAACTCACATCATGATTTCACTTAATGATACAGTTTTTATATTATGTAAAATACTGAATACTTTTCAGGACTTTTCATTTAAGGCAAAATATTTTGCAAACTTCTGATTGAATGGAATACACAGTTAAGTGATAATGATAAAGAGAATAGGGAGTATTTACTGAGGAAGCAATAACTAAACATTGTATCTCTTTCAATTATACAGAAGCATACAGTTTTATGGTTCTGTTTTTATGGCACTCTTCTTGTATTTTTAAATTCTGTACTTACTGGCACAATAACTAAGCCAATAGCTTCCACTGTGTTTTAACTTTTACCCTAAGAAAACTTGTTCTAAGGTGCCTGAATGGTATCGTCAGAAAAACTTTGCATTTAAATATGTCCCTAAGTGCAGAGATGCACACAATTTTTTTTTAAAGCACTGACAAACAGGAAAAGATATAAAGAATTCAAAACCTAGAAAGAAGTTCCTATCTACTAGTAAGGATAGGGCTGGGGTATAACCTTTCCACCCCAAACTATCTAAACACACAAGTGTAAACAATTTGCAAAAGCAGCAGCATTGGAAGACTTTTTGTTGTTGGGCCACTTATTGTTTTATTTTGCTCTTTGTGTATACAACACACACAAAGGGAACACAGACCATATAAACATACCTGCATAAGCTACGTGTATAGTAATATAATACACATTAAATAGAACTATACAAAGATTTTTTAAAAGGAATTAATAAAGTTGAGACTCACCTATAAAAATCTTCAAAGTTCAGTTCAGCTTTTCCTTTCTTGCCAAAAAAGTGTACAAGCAGTGTAGTATCTGACAGTGAACTTGAAATATCATCAGCACGCTTAAATATTAGAATAAAAAAAATTAAAGGCCATGATTGGATCAGATACAGAAGTGTAATCTGAGAATGCCTATAATAGAATTTTCTATTAAAAGAGTTTGTATTTTATGTTCATAGTCTTAAAAAAGATTTTAGTATTAAAATCCATTACATTAATTTTGCCATGCAATTTTCACACAAAAATAGCATTAGCTGTTAATTGCATTTAGTAGAAAATAGTTAAACCAACAGAATGATGTAATGGAAGCTGCAATGAAGGGGGAAAAGACATGAAAAATAAAACCACAAACTCATGAAAAAAAAAATTCTTGTCAGTTAAGGTAAACTGTAAATGTAACTCTCTTGGTATACAATCTCCTTTCCCTTTTAATATGAAACTACAAAGGAATTAAAGGACGTTAGTTCATATACTCTTATTTTATATTTCAGAAGTAAGTATGAGATTGTGTTCCAAAATCACATCACAGTACACAGTTAAGTGCACTTTACGTGATTCTTTTCTGTAAGTGGCAGATAACTACAGTTTAAATGTTATTGCCCAAACACATTTAAAACACCTGAATTGTGAAACATTTTGAAATAATGAAGCAATATTTGGATTACTTCTCTTAAGTATGTTCCTCCTCTACCATGTTGTGGTCTCTGCACAGGACTGGAATCTCTGAATACGTATTAATACTTTTTCCTTAATAAATAACAAAAGACTTTGAAAGCCAGAATTAGAAGAGAAAGCCAACTAATTTTGACCCTTTGTAATAGCAAAAGTTGTAAACAGGAATCCAAACAGAAGTAACTATCATCTGTGTATAGTGATTGCATAACATTCCACCTTTTTTACTACATATTCATTGCCCTTAACTATTGTATATATGCATTGATTTTACTTCTTTTAAAAAGCAGCTCTTGATACACTGAAGAGCTAGAATAATACAGTAATATAAGGCTCTTGAAAAAGCCACAGTATTCCAACATGACACTGTCCTCCTGGCACTAACATGTTTCTGCCAACATTTGAAATTTAAAAAGTAATATATTTAGTTTCCTTACTGCACCCGCTTAGGGATTACCTCCTGTCCGAGCTCTCATTTTTCTTACAAGGGCAAGACCTTAAGAAAAGCAAAGAGTAGGAGAGCAGACTGTGCTCTTCCTAGGCAAGCTACCACACATTAGGAAGTTTGTCTGCTGACTCCAGTGTTACAGTACAAAACAAGGCACAGTACAGAAACCTAGCAAATATTTGGGAGATGTAACAGTACTAATTTATCACCATAATGATAGATTATAAACCTGTGGGATCTACAGTAAGTATAGAAAACTGTTTCTACAGCTCTATAAAGATCTACATGTATAAACCTGCAAGCTACACTCAGAGTCCTTTAAGTCTGACTCTATTTCTTCACTGAAGAGGCTATAAATTTGTAACAGATAGAGAAACTCTAAGTGAAGAAACCAGGAAAAAATTTTGAACATTATGCAATAGTTCAACATCATGATAAACTGTGTACCATGAAAAAGCATTTCATATTTACATTTTCTAAAATATACTATATTATTTTCAATTTTACATATTGATTTGTAAAAAATGTAAAATGCAATATTCATTAGGAGTATTTATGTATCAACAACAAGGGAAAACACAAGGCAGTAACAACACAAATCCTTTCAACATCCAATCTAAAGAAATGAGACAGACTCTTCTGTTCTTTAGTATAATCAGTTTAGGATTCTCAAGATTGTATTTCATGTACTCTAGCTTCCTCTTTATTCTCATATTCTTCTCCAGGGAGAAATAAGATGACATAGTGTATATAGAGGTAGAGATATTTCATGCCCTTCAATTAAGACAGCTCTGCTCTTCAAGTGAGCAAACTAATTCAGAAAAGAAATCACCATTTGTCTTTTAATATTGTTATCCTCCACTACAGGACACAATATACTGAAATGCAGATACCCTGATTTCTTATGTCTTTTAAGCAATTAAATCCCTAAGGACATTCAAACAATTTCCCTCAAGTACACTGAAAAGATATCAAATGTTAAATTACAGCCTTTCATCTTGCAAAAACATTTCAAAACCTTAGACTTAGGTTGCATTCACCCATATCTAAAGAACCGTTTTAAAAAAAAATACGATCTGTAAGTCTTTCACAATTCCCACTTGGTTGGCCTCACTAAATGAAAAAACCCCAAACAAAAACCTCACTGCAGAAACTCAACCCAATATGCTTCTCTGCAGAACTGCAGGCAACTGGAAACTATTCCTGTGCTCCTTCTGCACTGATAGCATTAAATAAATTCTCTCTCTCACATGGTAAAAGATAAAACCAGAAACCTTAATCATTTAAAGCTATAATTTATTTTTCATGATAAAACTAATTTTATTTTTTATTTCAGATCAGTGAAAATTAAATGTTTCCACGTATACAAATATGAGCCTCAGTTTTGATGAAATATATTTTGCAGTCATTTAAAAGAGAATAAAATACTGTTCATTTCTCTTCACGTTTACACTAGCTGGAATACAAATGCAGGTAAAGAGACAAACCAAAGACAAGTGTTTCAATCACCTTATTGCCTTGCTGTGTAATGGCAATATCTTTTCCTTTCAATTTTCTAACCTGAAGTTCATAAAGTCTATTTATTTTGTATTCTGCAAAATTCATTCAATTGTTGATTAACGAGGATTGACTAAAAGTAGGTAATGCTTATGAGCATTGATTCCACTTTTACCGCATATTCCAATAATTAAGTATGCATATTATGATTCGATTTAATAAGAGCTTTCTTACTGCAAATTCTTGGGTTTTTCCAACAGTGATAATTAACCTACTGATTTCCAGTTTCACTTAGTAATTTAAGAATAAACCCAAAAACTGAATTCAGGGATAGCTGCCATGTTCCAACAGATGGTGTAATTGCTAAATTAGCAAGAACAGAAACAGTATTATACACTGTCCGAGAAAGAAACTAGTAGCAATAAATAACTTTTCTCTCCAAAGAGACCCTTTGATTCTCATTTCAACTTATATATAGCCTTTTCAAAAGCCTATGAAACAACACAGACTCCAGTGTCACCTTGCTTTATGCCACTTTCTTACTACAAAAAGCTATAATATTATTCAGATGCAAGAATACCTGGGAGAGATAACAATACGGATGCAAGCTGGCCCAAACCACGCAAGATAAAAATAATTACAGTGAGAAGTGGGAAATTGTCAGTGGAGAAAATGCAAAACATGATTTTTCTTCATAAAATGATTTACAAGTGAGCAGACAGGCTTTTTATACACTTTACAGAGAATTTAAATCGCTGCTGAGTATAGCTGCTATTAGGCTTCAATTACATCGTAGTACAGATATTAGTCTGAGGCATCAGATATTAAAAAACCTCTCTCTCTTCAAAGTAAACGTGTGTAGAGATTACCAAATTTAAGTTCACCTATACTTGTGACTGAATTCATGCCAGCTAACTGTACATTAAGATGACATTTCATTCAGAAAACTCAATGCTCCAAGCTTCTTAAACAATCAATGAAATGAGAAGCCTTTTCTCCCCTCTATGTCTCCTTATCTGACTAGACAAGAGCACTGATATTCTGGGTTTTAAAATTTAGTGGAATAAATTAGGATTAATAACTGGACTAACAATTCAGAAGCTCATCAATGTAGAAGCAAGGGAAGATAGGCTGGGTATACTGCTTTATTGCAAGATTACTATGTATATGTTATTACCATAAATATTGTTATAAAACTCAGTTCTGTAACTCTACATTTTGTTTTGTTCAAGGGCAAATGAATACAAGCTGAGAGAAATACAGAAAAGGCCTATTTGATGCCTGGGAAATGTAGGTTCTACCTTAAGAGAAAAATCAAGTACCTTATTTTGTTTGGCCCATAATTAAAACTAAAATAAATTAAAACAGAAGGCTAGGACTACATTTATAAACACAACCATGAATAAGAAGATTAACACTAAAGAAGAAAAAGCCCTATGAAAACTAAGGAACAACAGACTGGTATAAAGGGACTATGAGTAAATTTAGCCTGAAAATTAGAAATAAGTCTATTGAAGTCCTCACGTTATTCAGTAACTTCTGCAGAGGAACAGCAGGGACAAAACACTAATTACTTTTAATGTGTAGCACACATTGCTTGCAAACCAAGGACTTTTTACTGTGGAGTGTTTTACTGTGGAGGTCAGCTTTGGTTCCATGTTCTTTTGTCATTATGATCCTGCTTAGGAAACATGGAACTCTGAGACCAGAGTCAGTGGGAAGGTGATGTATGTCCTTTAATGCCACCACCAATCACTCTCATTGTGTGGGGCACAGAAAAGCCTATATGATCTAGTTTTCTGATGCTCTGAAATGATCAATACAAAGAAATATCTTACTCAATTATCTTGAAGCAGATCACAAAACACTAATTATTAGAATTTAAAGCACTATGGAAATTAATTTGACAGCTCAGTGGTATTTCTAGGCCTCCATAGTGATCATGTAATATTAAGACTGACCAATGTTTTGGTTACCATAAAACATTCCTGGTTTTCTCCAATAATTAAACCAATCTTTGCATTATACTTTTGTGAAGATAATATACATAAAAAGGACATAAAGATGAAAAACTTAAAGGGCTACAACTCTCATTAAAGTTGTCATATCACTGGACCAAGCCTAACTGATGAAAGTTTCTTGAATTATTTCTCTAACTGTGAAATGCCATCACTATTAGTGTTAGAAAATGCTTCTTATAGTGAGGACTGAAGAGGACTTCATCTTCCAACTCTTTCAAATGTTAACTTTGATCTTTCTTGAAATTGACAACCTTCAATTATCACACTGCAGAGAACGAAATGTATTTGATCAGAGAACTTTCAGGTTTAAAACAAAAAAAGTAATTAAAAGGAAAAGAAGAAACAAGGTGCATAAAATAGGAAAACCATCAGAACAGAATAAATAAAATAGCAGCCTTTGTATGGACCAGAGACCAGAGAGGTTGTTTTATACCTCCGCAAGGTCTGAAAAGAGTGCTTGGCTTGTGCTACGTCTCAAAGTATCCCAATAGCTTCTGGGGACAAGGTCCTCTCCTTCTGTTTTAAGAACCTGCAGTTTCAAGAAGCACAATTGTTTGAAAAACAAAGAACAATAGAACAACCATTTATAAACTTTAAAATCTTTTCTAACTGATCTTCAAAAGCAGGGCTTGGTTCTCTTGCTTCTAAACAGTGAAATTTTAACCAGTTACATGACACTTCATAAATGAAAGGAACACTGCTCTATTACAGCTATTTCCTTAATGCTCTTGGCTGCACCAAAAGTATCACCAGATTCCACCCTCCCAAACAAAATAAATTCGAGAAAGTGTAAAGTGAAAATATTTACTAAACATACATGTCAAAATGGCCATTTAAACTCACCATTGTCACTGTTTTTTTTATCAATTCTGTCTTGCCAAAAAATATTGATTTATATACTTATGAAATCAATTTTTTCATTGGTCAAAATATAAATATCACCATACAACTAGTTGTATAAAATTCATTTCATGTAATATTTATGATGACATCATTGCACCAACAAAGAAAGCCAAAAAACAAACCTAGCAAGTTCAACTTCAACTGTAACATACTTATCAGGAAAATAATATGCATGTCCGAGGATCAAACTTACCTTGCCATGTGAACGAACACCTCATTCTTTCAGGCATACAATTCTGTAATTATCTATTTTAAGTATTCACTGAATTTGTTCTCTTACTGGAGTTACTTTAGTCAATTGAATTAGTACTTCTGGGCGTGCACATTTTATTTTCATTACATGCATCACATCATAGTTAGCATGTTCTGGTTGGCATTTGGCCAGGGGAAGCACTCATGCAGTACACGCCAAAGCAGTCTTAGACACAAATGCAGTATGCACCAGAACATGACTTGAAAGACTTAACCTATGTAAATGAAAATACTAAAATATTTAACCCAT
Source organism: Orthonyx spaldingii (assembly GCA_013397795.1). NCBI lineage: Eukaryota > Metazoa > Chordata > Aves > Passeriformes > Orthonychidae > Orthonyx > Orthonyx spaldingii. Next base: position 1,243,468 of record VZTJ01003817.1, read on the forward strand.
TTAAAACATCACCATATGCTTTCTATGGCCTATGGACCTCAACACTTTTTTAAAAATCAGAACTGATTTGTAAGATGAAGTGAGGAGAAGGGCCTCATGCATGAGACAGCTTATTAGACTATCCCAGATGTTTTAGGGTTGGCTTGCATCTCCTTGGAATCTGGGTATCTTCAACTCCTCAGGACATCAAGGGAAACAAAAGGCTGCTACGCTTCTTGTTTCAGTAGGAGCAATAGAGCCCCAAAATACCAATTTTCCGGGATAAGGGATGGATTTATTGAATTCCTATACACCTGAGTCTCCTTTGCATTGAGATCTCCATTCAGATAGTAGGAGGGCAAAAAATGTGACACACACCTGGGCATTATCTTGATAAAGTACTTGGACATGGCTGGAGTCCAGAAGGAGATTTTTTTACTAAAGCTGAAAATTATGTGAGTAGAATACCTAACTAGTTTGGTTTCAGTTTGAAATAGGAGGCAGCATAGGAATATGGCAATCACTGTCCAGCGAGTTTCCCTGCAGTAAAGCCTAATCCGAAATCTATTGAATCATAAGGCCTTGCATATTCTACTACATTTTTCTCACAACACTGCAGTATGCTCATCATGTCAACTGCACATTTTAATTCAACAGACTTCCTTCCTGCATATTGCTCAAATTGTAGGTGCTAATTTCACAAGAAATAAATCTGTGCATTTCTGTGAATAATTATATAAAGAAACAAATTTTAAAATCGAAATTTCACTAGTCATCTAATTCTCCTGGATTCCGTCCTCTCACTTTGAATACCACAATAATGCCACAACAAGATGAATTTTTCTATTTAAACATCAAATCAGTCATTTTTTTAAAAACCGTTTTACTTCTGCCATGATCCAGAAATTAATGAGGTCATGATGAAGACATTAAAAACCTCAGAAGATCTCTTGCTGCTTTTCTTTCCCACCCCTCAAAAACGACTGGAAAGAAGTTTACTGTCACCTAAGTAATAAGGGACTATTTTCTGTAAAATCCTTGCCTAGTTCAGCACTGAAAGTTCTTATGTATTTGTTCTGTAAGTGAAGCATAAAAATAGGAAAGCTCTCTTCAGATTTCTTTTTTTGGGCGAACAAAGAGGTGACTAATTATTCACACTATACACAAGAAAACAAAGAGATAGAGCAAATGAGTCATGCAGGATGACTTAATTTACACACATTAATTAAAAATATGTCTACTATTCATTGAAATGTATTTTGTACCTTCCCTTTAAAAATATTGTTTCCTTCCTTTTATATAAAGAGAGCAACCTTTCCTCCTGATAGGCTTGCATATTCAGAACGCATGCAACAAGTGTGCACCATCTTTTCTGCAAGTCAAGATTCCTCACATTTTTACTGATTAGCAGAAATAATTTACTTGATGAAAAATAAATACAGTACATTTTCTTATAGCATGTTATTTCATCTCACTGGTGAAGACTGCATCAATTGAAAATAATTAGAGTACATACACTGTTAGTAGAAGTATGATATCCATAAAGTTGAAGACGCTGACATACAGCAAAAATGGGCCAAGCCAAGTATCACATGTCAGAATGAAGACAAAAGAAGGGGGGGAAAAAAGACAACAGAATAGGTTAAGACAAGCAAACCTTTACTTTATATATTATTAGTTTTACTTTATATATTATTAGTCCTTTTGTTTATTTGTTTTCAAAATGACAGTGAAGAAAAAAATGGTTTATTTTGAATCTTACTCTTAAAATTTTCAAAAGAGAGGTACCGATTTTTAGAGATTACCCTCAGGACTTATGTGCCATTTTGCAATCTTAACGTTTTCCGAAAGCTCTTCCTTTAGGTGCAAGTTTCCGTTGTTCAAAATATACAGTCTATGAGAGATTCAACAACTGACCTACAGTTTTGAAAAGCTGATCCAGCTAGGTCTCTCTGGGTAGGAAGAAAAAAAAGACTTTTTCTCAGGGACAGTTTAAAAAGTATTAATTCTTGAAAATAATACTTCCTGTGGTTTCAGGGACAAAGAACTGAGACCAAGCATTGATCTTAGCAAAAGTACACACTTGGCAAAAGTGGACACTATGAGAAGCTCTGCCTATATGTCAAAATGTTTCTAATAAGGAATTTTTTCCATAAATACGCAAATTGCAAATGAACATGTGTTTTTTTCCTGCTGTGGGCTTGACAGAGATTTGTCCCTTTTATTTACTTTTCCAACAGTAAAATAAGTACCTGCTACTGCTGCCATCCTTCAGACAAACCCAGAGACTAATTTATTTCTGCCTTACCTTTCTTATGCTCACATGAAATGCAAATTTGTCATTATGTGAGTACCCAATATTCCATGAAAATCTATTCAGATTAATATATTTTGCATTGGTCATAAACATTATTTAGTAAAAAATTAAATCTGAATATAAAATGTAAGATCAGTTGTAACACTTCTTAATCTGTTTTAAAACTACTATGTTGGTAACAAGTCTCAGGATCAGTAGGTCTACATGAACAGCTTCAGTTAGTTCTGAAAGCAAGTGTATAGCTTGGTCTTCCCACTTCTCACTGTTATGGACAGTAACACTGGCTCATTACAATTCACTTTCCCTAGATTTCTGAACTCGAAATGGAATGAATGCTACTGTCATAACATGCACTACAGTATTTAAACAGTATTTTTTCCTTTATATAAACCACTTATTCTTTTTCCAGTAACTGCAGATTAGGCTAAATATTGCCTTTTTTCTACATATAAAGTTATGCATATTCTTTTAACAATATGAATTTAGTGTTTAAAAAAAGTGATCAGTGAAATAGATACACACATAATTTTGTCCTACATCAAAAAATGCAAACAAACTACCAGATGCAATTTTTCTGATTTTACTTACCAGCATTGCACGTTTTTCTTCATCTCCTCTTTTTTCTCTTTTTTCGTTTTTTTTCCTGAAGATCTCTTGGAGCTAAAAACCAAACCATTTTGTTCATATTTAATGTTCAGCCTGTTTCACATGCATAACAACATCCTTCATCATAAGAAATATTTCAAACAGTATTAAAATGCAGTTCTTTACTGAAATATCAGAGTTTCAATGATGCTTTATTGTTCATACTCATGCCTTATGTTCCTTCTGTGACTTAAACCATCACACAGAAAGGAAAAAAGGAAATATTTTTTTCCACAAAGTAAGGGTAACAATTCCACTTGGGAGCACAATACTAAGAATGTCCTATTTAGCCAATCTGGCCAATATAAAAAGGGGAAGTTCCATCCTTTTTCACCACCTCAAGGCACATCCTTTCTTGTCAGGTTCTAATTAGTATCGTGTGGTTACATAGTCAGCTGGATCAATCTTTTCTTCATATTAGTTTCCAATCTGATCAGTTCTTACTCCTGCTGGCACAAGGGAGGGGTAGAAACACCTGGTAGGGGTGAAGCATTCCCCTTCAGCAGCAACAAACTACTACTCAAGAGTAATTTATCAAGTACCCTTTCTTTTCAAGTCTGTTCAAAGAATACCTTCAGGTCTTGTAAAATACCCCTTTCACATCTATCTCAACATGAAGAGCTTTAAACATGACTTCTGAGAAAACCTCAAATGCAAGATTTCAAACATAGAGATTCTTAAGCATATTTATTTTTGTAAAGTCTTCAGAGTAAGAACTGGATTGTACTTATCTTTCTTTGCAACTATCTATTTCATTTAGATATTTTTATTTATAGTAATACCAATTAATGTTCCCAAACCATTAAAAAAGATGTCACAGTGTTTAGCAAGAGAGAGCAGTACTAACTACGATACCATCTAGATCTCTACCAGAACTTCAGCTTTTAAAAAACTGCATGTGAAAATATTGTACTGTCATGTGCAGCATTTGTTATCCTCTAAGTGGGCTGGAAAAGGCATAAACCCTGATCTGAGAAATTTGTCCTATCTAGAATATGGTATTTTCAGAACCAAACACCTTGGCATACAGACACAATTGTGGCAGTCCTTTCAAAGGCCCAGTTTTACCTACTAGAAGTAAAACTGGTAAAACCTGGTACTATAATGGCGTGTACACAGAGATCCACAAGGATTGGAATGTGAAACATAAAGTGTGTGTGATAAATTTTGCAAGGAAATTTCCCAGACTTTATTTCAGAGAAGGCAGATGGCTAAGACAAAGGAATCGGCAAGCTTTACTGCAGAGGTATGACAACAGTGAAATGAAAGGATTCAGGATTTAGTGATTAAGTAGCAAACATATTTATGAAAAGTATTTTATAATTTCCAAAATTGACTACTGAGTTCTGAAATTTCCTATAAGGCAAATACAGACCAGAATATTTTGTGTGTCACAATACCTATTTTTGAGTATGGGATCAATTTACAGACCTTGGTATATTTTTTCTTTTTTTCTTTTTTTTTTTTGTTTTTTGGTGGGGTTTTTCCCTTCTTCTATCCTCATAGTGCTTAAAACAATTCTCCNTTTAAGACCTTGTTTTTTTTTTTTTTTTTTTTTTTTTTTTTTTTTTTTTTGCAAACCTACAGGCACAAGTTACTGTAACTTATGCTGACAAGGAAAGAGTCATGATAGGACATTTAGCTGGATGGCCTAGAGTACTACACAGTTTGCAACCCAGAACAATGTGAAGAAAAAAGTTAAATGAACAGAGAGAAATAGAAAGAAAATCCCTTGTGAAAAGTGAAGTGACAAGCCATCAAGCAGGAGAGAAGAGTGGCAGTAACTGAAAGACCAAAAAAGATCAGTAAAAAGCAAGGCATCCTTGGATGTATTTCCCCTGCCACAGAGGCAAAAGGACTAGGATTCTGTTGCATGCATTATTAAAGCACTCGCTAAACTTCTGGAAATGGACCTTTTGTTCAGAAAGAGTGCTATAGGATACCAGTGAGTAAAAAAGTGAATGCAAAAAGGGTCTAGGAGTACTTTCATAGGAACATTGTTTGAAACAGGATAATAAGATTGACTGCTGAAGGCAGCAAAAACAAGATCTCCAGTAACAAGGCAACACAAGCCTTCTGTTCCCTGACCTCACCCCTATGACATAAGCAAAGAGGAAAGCACAAACACCATGGAATTAGTTTACAAAAACAATACTGCTGTTATCAGAAAAATTAAGAATTTTTCAACTCTTTACTACACATACTGTTTTCCTCAAGAATCACGTAACACATGATCGCTAAAAAAAAAAGCTCTTCAAAGTCCCTTTATTTGCAAAACTGAATAGCATTTACAACCAATTCTGCAACAGCTGCCTGTAATTAATGGATAAATACTTTGCAAATGTCAGGATAGTTCAAATGGCAACTTTTGAACAGTGCTTCCAGGCACACAGGACATGATACATCATATTCAAGCAATGGGACTAAAGATGCCAAATGTATATTCTGGGCCCAGCTCTATCATAGCTGCAGCATCACTGAATCAACTTCTATTCTCATATTTACTTTTATTAACCAAACATCTATCTACCTATCTATTTCAGTCTTTTTCACTTCAGATCTAACATTCTGACTTAAGGATTCTGATCTAATTTTTGAAGGATCACCGATACCTAATGAAGCAGAGTTGCACTCCAGTTTTATCTATTCAAATTTGTTAAATACAATCATAGGTGGAGGACAGTACACCTAATGTCTGAAAATTCTACTTTCTTTCTTTTATTCACCAAGTCTGCTAGCAGAAAAAGAATGAGGAGAAGCTTTAGCCATGGATCATGACAGAGAACAAATACAAAGCAGGACGTGAAGAGGACTATAAAAGCATAGTTAGAAAGGAAGATGCAATATCCACAGTAAAATATTGTCCTTGCTTCCCATTTTACATGCTTATTTTATTTCATTTTTTAGCATTAGCTTCTGAAAGACAAGGCCTCTTGCTTCAATTTCCTCCCATTTCCTTCCAGCTGTTGTAATGGAAGCCCTTTTTTCTTTTAAGAACAAACTTGTCAGTCTATTCCACCACATTCTTTTTAGTTGAGTCATGAAAGATGCTTTCTTTTTTTTCCTTCTTCTTCCTCTGTTTTCCTTTTGTTAATTAATCCAGTGTTTGCTGGTTTGATCCTCCAACTGGAGGAGATGCTTAAGAATTAGCACATACAGGTATGTGTACATTTAATAATAGAATATTAAAAAATGACCAGCATTTGCAAATGGTGTCACCTTCCAAAATAAATTTGGAATTTAAGCAGACACCTGTTCTGCTTAAGCCATGTCACCAGAACAAGCCCCCAGACCTCAGATCTCACTTCCCTGAAAAGGAGAATTGAGGGAAGTTCAGTATGTTGAGGAGAGTTTCTTCCATATTTCTATTTTCTTAAAGTTAACATAGTTTATTTGAATCAATTAAGAAACCACACACAGGAAATTAGGGTGTCTATTTTAAATAAATTGGGCTCTGACACTTAAATACATTCCATGTGTTTGTTTCATTCTTTGTGTTTTGCTCCATCTTTTTCAGTAAGGCACCAGGCTTTTTCTCATGTGTATTTACAGTATTTATTTATAAGGTCAACTACACAAAAATGTATGAAGATAAAATATGTCTTTTACACAAATATATTTTTTTAAACATCTGATTCAATTCTTATAAATGTTTTATTATATTAATCATCTGTACTTGTCCAGCAGAAAATGAAGGCCTTGTGTAGTCTTCAGAAAGCTTGTCTACACCACTAACCACACAATTTTAAATGCTAAACTCTAAAGAAATGTCAATACCTATGTTCACTACAACTGAGTGCTTCAGTGTAATCCCAGACAGCTGCTGCCTATGGACACTAACAATTTAGAGATCTCTGGTTTATGGTGCACTTTTTTTAACATAAAGCCACGTACTCATAAAGTCCTAACTTTGAGTGGTCAATTTTCTGCATTTCTTTTTTTTTTTTTTTTAAGATCAATCACTGACATTCGTTTAGAATGGCATTGATTATTCCTCCCATTTCCTTTGATATCAGAAAATAAATTAAATGAACATGAATCTAAAGTAGCTCTCTTGTTAGTGCAAAGATCATTCTCCTGAACTTGGTGCATTCTACTACATGAAAACTTATGAAGTATTCAAATTTTAAGAGGCAATTATCAGATTTATCATGATCAAAATGAATATATAGTGGATGGTTTAAGATTTTCAAAGATTTTCCCTCAAGTGCCAAATTCTTCTTCATTTTCAAATCTCAACAACATGCAAATTTTTCTTCCCAAGTTTTTTGGAGTTTTCAGAGCTGTTTAAATTTCTAACCCAAGAAAAATAAACTCTGCTTAAATAATTAATATGATGAATTTACAGAATTTCTTTTTCCAAGCCATAATCAGAGTAAAGCTCTAATTTGAAAAATACTGTCATTCCAACTAATAATATAACAAAACCTTGGATGAAACCAAATGACTGTCAAGTTCTAGATATCCTGCCAACTGTTCCAAAGCACATGGAAATCATTCAGATCAAAGTCAATTTTGCTTCTAGGAATATTCTTAAAAAGAACTCACTGAACCCCAGCCTGGCAAATTGCTTCAGCATATGGATTTATGGGCAGAAGTAGATATAGGTATGGTATCTTTTATTTCATTACAATTCCTGTCCAAAACAGATCATAATGTCACATTATGTCAGTCAGTACTTTCAGGTCACTTGCCATTATCAGCAGAATGAATGGCAAAGTGAAGTGGTCTCCCAGCAAAAGATTCTTTTACAAGTCCTTTCATCATTATAGCAATTAAATAACTCTGCTAACCATTAAAACATTTCTATTACTTTAACAGCCTATCTGTGACTACAGTAGCAATTAAAAAATACAGAATAAAAACTAGAATTAAGTTTCAAAAATAATTACATACAACAATCCTGTGCACTCTAAGAAGGAGCTTCTATTTTCAATTTACATTACAATAAACATTTATATTAAATAAGGCAAATAAACAACTACATTCAGTGAAGAATAGCTAGCAATGTAGATAGTATTCTCATGACTATTGACATCATCACATTCGTTTCAAGATTACATCAAAAACTGCAAACATACATACCACTAAGAATTCCTTTTTGTCCACCATTTCATTGCCATCAGTATCGAACATGTTAAAAGCAATTCTAAAACCTGCATGTGGCTCTGCCAAAAAAGCATCAGACATTCAATTATTTACTTCCTTGGAAAGAAAGCAAGTATAATACTATAAGAAATTATTTGGTGTCCCTTCATAAAAGCCAGACCCTCAAATAATTTAAACCAGGATATTTGTGCACATAATGCAAATCATAACATCCGTAGAACAGTATAACCCATGTTATTCAAACAGAAGGCACGCTCACAAAAGTAGGAAGAGAAATTAAATATCCAAGAATAATATCTCATAAAAGAGTGTTAGTTCGTAGGTAGAGTCCATTTTATGTTAAGAACACAGATATGTAGAAAAAAAATTTTCTATGAAAACACAATGTTCTAAAAGACACTTTAAAACATTTTGAAACGAAGGTACAGGATGCAACTTCTGGTCAAAATAAATGTTATGCTGAAAGACACCCAGTATTTTCTTGTTTACATGCTTAGAGCCATTGAAATTTGAGATCAGATTAGAATTTTAAATTACTTCTGAAACATGGCAACTTTGAAGGTAACTGTGAGTAAAGCCTTTAGGCAACATTTTGGGGATACTCAGTGATTTGCAACATGAATGAATTATGCCAAAAATTAATTCAGATAACAAAGTAATAATGGAAGAATATCCATTGATCCCATAGTGGAAGATACTAAGGGTTCAGGATCGTGTTCCACCTCTGATTCATAACAGGAATCCAGTTCATGTCCAAAAAAAAATCCACTAATGAATACAACAGAAATGATTTAATTACATATGAGTGAAAGATGAATAAAATTCTTTGCTTCTTCCCAGAAAACACCTCTTAAAATATCAAAAAAAGTCTCTATCAGGCTTAGTTTGCCCTAAGTTATTCTGCATCAGTTTTACGGGTGATAGAGGAATAACTATTCAATTTCATTAGTGTTTTCTTGTACAAGTATTTTATATTTTACCATTGACTCTTTGATGTTACCCATTACACACTAGTTGGTGAAACAAACCAGTTTTCTGGTTTGTGTATCTTTCTCTTCTCCCTATATTCAGTGTCCCTTATGAATTTCAGCAAATTTAGCTACAAATTTTGTAGGAATTTCAAACAAGAAAATAAATTTAACCCCTTAACTGGGGATTAGCTGGATAATATGGCACAGCTTCCTCAACAGTCACTAAAAGGTACTCTAGATAATAATGCATTTAAATAAAGCATAACATAAGATTCCAGAAGGGCAAAAGAGGTTCACATGGACATAGAGATGTATGGTGTCAATTTTCTACATGCAGGGAGGGGAAGTGTAATTTAACATACAACAACACATTCAGAGCTTTGAAATTGTAAGGAATCTTTCAGACTTTTTCTCCAAAAATACTTACTTGTTAAAATACATAAGAGGAATAAATATTCTGTGTAAGATATCACACCTGAAAAAAAAAAAAGTTACGCCATGTTAGTTTCACCTTGTCTTCACATCCTAAACTTGAAAATACTAAATCTATATATAAGGAGAATTTTTGTACATGTGCATATGCAATATATATATATATTCATACTTGTATACATGTTACTATTCAACCTTCACTTCCTCTTCTTTTCAGAAGTGATTAAAGAAAAATTTTAATTAAGAGCTGAAGTCAATACCCAAATAGGATGCCTGGTACCATAAGCTGTACTTGTGCCTTTCTAGCTTTGGAGTAAGGGGTAGAGAGGCAACCTTGCAGAATGTCCAGAGCTGCAATGACGAGAAGCATCTCACAGTTCAGTAAGAACTATGAGAACAAGGTATGCAAACAATGGCTTGCAGCTCTCCCAAAAGCTCTTAACTCCAATGATCTTTGAGGCTGAACTAGGAAAATTTGTTCCTGATTTCTAACAAATTGGTTTTGTTTATCCTCAAGAACCAGAAGTGTTAAGTCAGTCCACAATATTAGATTATTTCAAAAGAGTGGAAAAAAAAAGTATTTAGATGCCTGAGAGTAAAGATGTCTATCAGCTGGGATTTTCTAAAGTTGCTGGCTGTCTCCTTGATTTCAGTCCAAGTCAGGTGCAAAAGTTTTTCCAAAAACAGCCACATCTTTGGATGTTTAAATATCTTTTAAAATCTAACATAACTGAGTATGTGACAAACCATGTAAACAGTCAACTGAATTTTTTTGCACTGAAAAACCTATACAATTGAAAATCAAAACATTGTATAATTGACATGCATTTTACTTCCATTATACTTCATATCCCATCTTTTGATCCAAGAGCAAATTTAAGTCTTCAGAACCAGGGTTTTATTACTGCTAGTAGATCTAGTTAGGAAAGTTACTAATGATTTTTTAATACCACCTACTCTTTTCCTCAATTTACACATTACTGAAGATTAGCAGTGATTAAATACAGGCATTTAAGTAACACATGCTCTATGCTTTATCTTCTTGATTTTATACGGCAGCTTGCAGAAATTCAGTTTTCAAAGGCCTGCTTGAATCTGTTTGGACAAGCACCTATCAAGAAATCAGATATCTCAAAGGTTCTCATTCAGTGATGGAAAACATTCCTTAATAGCCAGTCAATAAATGTAAATAAATATTTTTGGTTTTTTGATGGCACCTTCTTTGTTGTAAAACAGGAAGAAAGTGCAATTGTCAAGCAGTCCATCACAGGTATGAAGAAAGCAACATAAACGGCCTTGAAAGCCTTCTCTCCTTTTGTTTGTACTGGCATATTGTAGTTGCAGACATATAGTTCTGGTTGACTGCTCTGAGTGTTATGGGAGAGAGGCTCTGAAATGATGATTGAAGGGAAAGAAAAACTTACACAGATCAGAAAGAAGAGAAGGAGGGCACTCAAGGGAAAAACATAACAAAAACTTAAGGTCAATGGGCATAAATCTGTGTGCCGCAACTGATTTACATAAATCCATGGCAAAGTAAATGGACATAGAATTTTGCTACTTGCTTCATATGTGCATGTTTTAAAAAAAATGAGTAAGAAACAAAAAAATAAAGACTAAATTATAACTAAGAAGACCTGAATTATAGTTCCATTTCGTTCACCAGTTTATGTTATCAGTGGTAAGACCCATATTTTCTTATCTATAAAACTGGACAACAGAACTCACTTTTGCATAAAACATGCTGAAAAGATATCCAACTGCTAAAGTCTGTTACAAATTTTACCATCTTATTTTGACAGTTTGAGTTCTACCAATTCCATCAGCTTCTGTAGAACTTCACTGGCAGAAAACTGGAGTAAGATACTGTTGAATCAAGACTGTGCATGTTGCATTTTATTACAGACTTAACAACCAACATCCAGATACATTTTTTTAACTGATAATGTATTGATTTAACAGATTCTGAGGCTGAATTTTTATGTAATTAATATTTCAAAAGTCAACTGTTCTGACTATATAGAAGGCAGCCTAGAGCAAAGAAGTGCATTGAAATACAACGCAAAGATGTGCCAATTTCTGCCTCTCTGGAGTTCTGGCTGCAGGCTCAGGAAAAAAAAAGTGAGTGTCTCTATGCACTAGAGAGCCTCCTCTGAGAGTAGGTCCACACTACTTACTTCTTTAATAAATTTGAGCTGCAATTGAATTATATTAATCAGTTACATGCACATGTTTGATTGGTATTCTGTTGCTGGTGTGCTTATTTTAAACACCATTAAAGCGTCTTTCTTTTACAACAAGTACTTGTGTCTGCTTTTAAAAATATTTCAAACACACCACCAAACCTTTGCCATTCTGAATATAAGCAAAGAAACACGTGGATTATTTATCATAAATAGCTTTTAAATGTCTGTAAAACCATCATTGTTTTATTTCCCTATGGGTTTTTTTGTTTTGAAGCAATAGAGCTTATTAAGAAAGAAAAAAATACAACAGAGGAGGCCAGGAGTGACTCTTGGCTATTCACTTACCAATAGTGTGAGTTTTAAAAGCTATCCCAGCCCTTACCTGCAGAGTTTAAAGGAAAATATAACATTTTCGAAACTGTCTCTTTGTGTTGTGTACCAAATGTTTATTCAGTGATATAAGATATCACTACTGTCTTTAGAAAAAAATCACATTATTGAATCTATTGAAAAAAATAAAGAGATATTGTTTCTTCACTGGAATATTCTGTCTATAGTCCAGAGATCACTGATGGCAACAAACTGAACCTGAAATATTCAAACATCATCTTAACAAACTCTGAGTCCCCAATCACTTAAAGAGGCTAGTTGTAAGGAGGCATCATTAAAACACTGTAGAGACTACATGCAACTTCTCCATGCTGTAAAATGTAGAAAGCAACAGCAAGCACTTTTTTTATTTTTGAAAATGTGACTCAGATTAAAGTACATCATCACAAAAAAGTTAATAGTGATAATTTGGTTCAGGAAAATAAATTCTCCTCAATCACCTTTCTCATTAAGATTACGGAAAAGTTTGGATGATCCTTTCCAAACTGGTGGTGTCTCCATAAGGATCTGATGCAGTTCCTAAAAAATAAGGTTTAAAAAATGTAAAAGCATATATTTCAGTATTTAATGTAGTTAATAGATAATGATTAAATTCTAGGATATCAATATAAAAGATAAGGAACTGCATGCAAATCTACCAGTTAATTTAACTTCAGTTACCACAATGATCTTGGAAGTACTCAAGCACTCCATAAATTTTTGCACACACAATTATTGCAAGAATTACTCATCTGCATCAATACTAAGTGTTTGCTGAGCTAGAGAGAGACATGCAATGTATTTGTGGCTGAAATAACTCACCACTGCTCATATTGACTGAAGCCAAGGATAAGTCTCCCTGGATTTCAGTAAGGTTTTCATACAAAATCCAAGCAACTGTTCTTTTAAAACACTCGACCTGAACTAAGGCAAACTTCACCCGTGAATATGAATATACTTTACTTAAAATACAGGGAAACAGACAGAGGCCTTTTGCAGTTATAGAAATGCAAAAAAAAAAAAAAAATGTTAGCGGCACTTAAACACCACAAAAGGGAGAGAGTGGGAGAGAGTGGCTGTTAGTTATCAGGCAGTTTTGGATACACCTGTTACACCTGAACACTAGGAAAAGCAGTCAGATATGGACTGAGGGAGAAACTGACAGATGCTGGAGAAAGTCAGTAAATCCAACAAAAAGAGGCACAGCTACTAAAGTACCTGAGATTCTGGATTCAGCTGAGTCTGAAGTGACAAAAATGAAGAAATTAAACTCTCCTGTACCTCTACATTTACATCACGAATGAAATCAACTACCAAAATGTATGATTATAAGACCACACAGGAATTATTGCCCACCTGCTTTGAAAGGGATCGCCACTTTTTAGCATCTGCAACAAAAGAAGTAGTTATGAATGCACAGAATTTAGTTATGCCAATGTGGTGTCATAAAAATTGAACTGCATCTACACAGTGTTTTCTAGACAAAGAATTATTTGCCTTCCTTCATGAGTGTAATTGTCTTTATATTATTAAAAAGACCTTTAACTTACTACATAACTAAACTCCTAACTTTAAAGAACCTATTCAGATAAATCCAGCTCTGCTTCAATGACGGAAAAGACCTTCAACTTCCAAAATACATCCTTAAAACATTTAACAGGAAATAGAGGGCATTAATGCTAACCCCTGGTATCAATATTCTGAAATGATTATTTAGTAGCAGTAGTATTAAAATGCAGATTTTTAAGGAGACTTGGATTATGACCCTTGCTTCATGGACTACTCACACTTTTTAAGCCAAATACAGAAAAAAGCCCTTGAAACTATACCAAGTGCTAAGACACCCTTCATCCCTTCCTACTAACTCAGATTTGTGCTTCCTTTCCCAGCCTCTGTCAGGCTCAGTTCTTTGTTAGTTATAATTGAACAAGAGTTGTCCATAACCATTCAAGAACTGAAAACGTGAGGGTCATCACCACCCTCTCAAGACAAATATTTGTACAGATTCAGTATTAAGATAAGGCACTGCGAATATCAGAGTTCACAAAAGTCCAGAAATTAGCATTTATATGTGGTCAAATCCATAGCTTTTTGGTGGGTAAAGGCTTCTTTTTATAGAGCAAAACACACGGGTTATTAGAAAACCTTTTCTCATTATGAACTCTATGGTCCATTAAATAATTAAAGCAATACACAAGCTACCCACTATGGTCTTTCATCAATTCATTGTTAGAAACTGACTGAAATTTTAATTTTACATCTTGGTAAATGTTTGCACCAAGGATGTTTGCACCAAGAATGTTGACAAATCCCACTCTAACTATTGTGGAGTTATATCAAACAACATCATAACATGAGCTAACAGGTTTTCATAAGCTTTTCAGTTTAATTTTTTAAATAAAGTCCCCTAAAACTACCTGATTAGCCATGTAAATTGATGTATGTTTATGCCTACCATAAAAAACTTGGCGAATAAATGTATCTATTTTTCCAATCAGATAATTTCCCAGTCTCATACATTATATACATATTTTATTTCTAGACAAGTCAGTGAAGTTTTATGTATATATATACACTTCTTACAGCTCAGTATTAGGTTAAATTTACTACAGCTAGCACTATGGGGAACAAAACATATTTAATCTTCTCCTAATTTGCTTTCTAAATATACAAACACATATTCAGATTATAAAAATGTATCAAGAATGACCCTTAAAAATAATGTATGTTCCCAAATGAAAGCCTGCACTAAAAAGGCAAAAGCAAGTTAATGATAGCATTTATTTTAGATTTTTTGTAATAACTGCCTGGAGTAAAAAGTTATATTTTATAAAAGAAAATATACTCTTACCATATTAGTTAGTGTTTAATCAAAAAAGGAAGTGACTTGACTTTTTTAGGGTTTACATGATTTTCAAAGTAAATCAATCACAATAGACACATTCACTCTACCACAAATCTCATTCAGGTCTAGTATTATCAGCTTTTCTATAAAGCAGACATAAAGAGCTTCTATTATTATGCTTCAAAGGGCATTTTTGCTTTTTGACAAAACTCAAGACCTTTCTAGTCTTCATTCACAAAAACCCCAGGTATGTGGGTTTTTTTAATTATGAAAAAATAGAGATGATCTAGTATATCAGCCTGAATGGACCCAATTACACACAACTTGCAAGTTAATAATAAAATTACTCCAAAAATAAAAATTAAAATGTTTCGAATGTATTAGTAGAAAAATGCCTTCCTTAAATGTACTACCTTCAACAGAGCAAGACAGAAGATGGACTTGCCCAAGGAGACAATTTGGCAATGCTGCAGTACAAATTAAAATTAAAATTACCATAGTCAGAGATGAGAAGCTGGAAGTAGTAATCTGTGGGTCATCTATTTCAGCTATTACTTCCTGTTTATCAGCCTTCTCTCCCAATGTCCCAGACAATATGACCTGCACTAGAATGAAGTCACCCACTTCCACTTACTTATAATCCTCTCAAATAGTTATGTCAGCCATGTAATCTCTGATACCATGAAACCTAAAAGACATCCAGGTTAGTTTTGCTTTTGGTCTCAGATGTGAACTGGATGAAAAGAAAGGATTTTGATAGAAATAAAGTTTTCTACACTGAACTCAGAAGGGTGCCTGACTGTTCAATTCCAGATCTCCTTTGCCATGAGATAAACAGAATGTCCTTATGAGCTTAATGCTTTTTCGTTTGGTTTCGTTTTTAAAATCTGAATACTTGCTTTGTGAGAGGAGGAAGCAGAAATTTCATCAGCATGGAAAAATTTTAATAGCAAACCATACATACAGTGTGGTCTCGCCAATCAAACTGTCGTAAAATGGAGTTAAACCAAAATGTTTTAATGATGTCCAGTATATACAGCACAAATTCTTCTATACACAGTGAAACCCAACTCCACAGTAACAAAAGAGGGAAGAATTGAAGGTCTGGGCAGAGGAAGCAGATATAAAGCGCTGATGTGTATTTGTATTAACTTGTGTGATAAGCAATCTGCTTCCTCTCTTTTAACTGCAAAACGAAAAAAAAAAGATTTGCTTTCTGGTAAGAGTTTCAAAGTTTTGCAAGTTTTCACCATCTAAGCTCTACCTTCTGACTTCACTGTTACAATGAGATTATATCTTTATTCAAAAGTTACAGAAGTTTTGATCACTGATGTGCCATGGCTGAATTCTTTCCTCTTGTTTCATTACTGTTAAGAGAACAAAGGGGAAAAAATCCAACATCTGCACAGAACTTTAAGCTTTCTCTGACTGTTTTAGCACTGCTTTTGACTATTCTCTATACTAGCTTTGTGGTGTAGACTTAAGAAAGGAAAACCTAAGGTGAGTGATTATACATGTCACACCTGAGCAAAGATATTCACGTTCCCCAGAAGTTGTGTGCTGCTACCAATGCACTGCAAGCCTGAGGGCCAGGAAATCAAACTACAGCAGAAAGAGATCACCTTACTGTTTAATCACTCTTTGATACTTAAAGCAAAGATTTTACAATAAATGACCTAAAGTTGATAGTTAATTTTTTATTAATTAACACATAGTACTAACACTGGCAATGTTTAAGTGTAGAAAGCTGATCCCCTGGGGGACTGAAACTCTTACTCCAAGAATGTTATTTAGAAAGTCATGATATAGTCACATGTTATATGTTCTCTCAAGTCTTCTAGAGAAGGCATATGTTGCCTGTTTACAGAGAAACTATACAGAAGAGGAAGCAAGATTTTTACAGCAATACAGGCCTGCTCAGAAAGAAACTGTGTCAATGCAAATGGCGTAAATTAACTTGCCATCTTTCTTGACTGTTGAGGTGTTTGGGACCTTTAAGACATGAAAGTTTAACTAGCATACGGATGTTTACAAACTAGTAACAATCAGGATACTGATTGTATGCATTTGGACAAACTTTAAAATTCTGGAAGATGCAGTACCTTTTTACTACAATCAGAAACAGAAGTGGGAATCAAAAGCGAATGGGAAAATAACACACACCATGGACATTTTCCCTAGCAGTTTTAACATTATAAACCCTTGCTTACGTTTGGGTTCATCACTGGTAACAGCCTGAATGAAGTCATACGGAGTCATGTATAGCTGTCCTTCAAATTCTAGACTGGCAAACCTACGAAACCGTTGCTCCCGTGGAGTTGCATAAAGGTGTAAATCTTCAAGGTCTGATCTGTTTTCTGTAACCTTCAAAGACAGAAGGACACAGTTTTAATCTACGAAAAATGTTCTGATTTACAATTGCCACATTCACTATAAAGGAATTGGAACTATAAAAGTGATAATTCATAAAGGCAAACGCATCCAAATATTTTTGTATGGTAAGAGCTGAAACTACAATTGGGACTTCACTGCTACCATTTTCAGTCTTCTGCAGCTTTAGCAACAAACCCTTGTGCATCGAAATTGGTGGCACTAACCAACCTCAGAAGAAAAAAATTTTAAAAAAAGAGAATTTCAGCTCCTGAATCGTAGAAGAAGGGGCAACTTGAACTCAAGGAAGTCTTCATAACTTCAGCAGGCAGACTTCAAACAACTCTACCAAAATTATTTCAGTTTTCTGGTATTTCCAGAAGAAATTAGAGTAATAGTTTTTCTATACTGCTTCTTGAGTGCAGCTGTTGATAGTAACAGGCAAAACACCTCCATAATATACTCCAGTGTAAAGCTACCACATTTGGTAGAACTGAAGAAGAGAAGAGCATAATTATAATTCCAGGGTTAAAAAAGTATGGTATGGCATTAAATGCACATATCACAAGAGTTTATGTCAGGAGTTTCTGGTCAGTTTCAGCTCATTTACATGTAAACTTGGTAGTACAAAACTGTAAATGTTCTAAATTCTCACATCTTTCTGTTACACTTCCAAACCTTTAACAGAAAATATGCTACTGCTGTCTGAAAATTTTTTTAGCCCACAATGAGGTAAGCTCCTCTGTGAAATCACTATTAAGTATCTTCAACATTTTTTCAGAGATGAGAAAACCAAATTCAAACTGCTTCCTAGAAGGAAGAGCAATCATATAGTTAACTTCTCCCGTTATGTTAAACTATGCAGTATCTTATCAATTCAATATCCCAACTTGCTCAGTATTCCTGTCATTTTATACAGTATTCCTAAAATTCTTCATCTAACTAAGGAAGACACAATTTAACTAATATTACATTTTCCTTTAACAACTAAGAAAACAGACAAATGCACTTTGTTTTTCAGAGAGGCATCTGAACCCAAACATAAGTTGGAAGATGTCTGCAGTGGTCCACTGACATAACTGTCCTCAAATACAAACAGAAATTGGTTTTCCAAAATCCTTCTAAGAATAGATTACAGATTTCAATAATTGGGAGCAAAGACACATTTATACTGAGCAGTCAAAGATCTGAGCTCACTTTTCTTCAGCTTTTCAAACAACATCCTTAAAAAATAAAACATTGGTGAGACCACTGCAGTCAAACAAAATTTTATTGCCTCAGCTGTAACTAGGAGATTAAAATAGATTTGTAGAATAGAAACAACAAAAATGAATGTGTCTAGAGGTCAAACACTTTCTATTTGAAAAAAAATGATGATGTTTTATAGGGGAGTCTTACTACTTAATACCATATCTAGGACATTTTAGCCAGTCTTCTATAAGGACAAAAGACTACTGACTGTGTATTTCTCTTTCTGGTCTCCAGTACTTTCAAAATCATTGCTCCATGTGTGTACATGTGAAAATTTTTTGTTTCAACAGAGGAACCTGTCATAGAAAGTAAGATTAAGAAAAAGGCTTATACAATAATTTAATTTTCAGCAACTGCTCTACAAATATTCTGCACTTCTGCCTGAGAAGCAACTCTAAACCAGGACTTTGTGTTTTTTATAATTTTCAAATGATTACCAAATTAAATATAGGGTGGAAAGAAATAAAGTCTAACAGTCACACCTACAAAGTCATCTTAAAATGACACAAAGAAGCTGAATTTTTTCTAACATACTCACATGCAAGCCAAAATATTTCTGTCCTATCTCACTGTTTGAATATTTTGGTGCTACTCATCCTTTAGCAGTCCAGTGGCATTCAAGATATGCCTTCATGTGGGAAGTACACAACTCAATTGTTTTGATAAGAGCTTGTAGTGACACAACTTATTATCCCTGTATTTGAAGTTTAATAATCTATCTTATTTTTGATACATATGTTATTTTATCACTATTACAGACATGCTCATGAATACATTCAGGTTGTAAACATGAGTAATAAAGCAATATTTCTGCAAAGTCAATTTTCAGAAAAGAAACAGCTTCAAGGCCATATTACACATGATGTATGTATAATCAATTGTAATCAGTCATAATCAATCATACACAATCACAGAAATCTCTAGATAATGTACCTCTCAAATATCATTTCAGTTTTGATCAGTCAGTATTTAGAGAGCATGTTGAGATTCTTTGCTCTCTCAAGAAATTCTCACTGTCTCAGGTACTACTGCTGAATATTTCGCTTGAGATGCTCAGAAAAGCATTTGCTAAATTCTCAGATACATATTTCAACATTATCTTAAGGAATCTATGCTACTACAAGTATAAAATAACGTGCTGCAAATATGGAATTTTAAAGACATGCTTAAAATTGATGCATGTCAGTACTCAGGTCTGCAAAGCCTGAATTTTTGCCTCATTTTTCAATCTAGTTTTCCTCTGACTATATAGCAATGACAATATTTCATGCTCTGGCTCAAAATCATTGTAACCTGATACGAATACAGCCTGCCCCCACAAGGAGGAGTACCTCCCTAAAGGCCCAATACCTGCATGCCCTTGCTCTGGCGCTTTCTGTTCACTTTTCCAAGCATCAAACTGGAAAA
Organism: Orthonyx spaldingii; assembly: GCA_013397795.1. Classification (NCBI taxonomy): domain Eukaryota; kingdom Metazoa; phylum Chordata; class Aves; order Passeriformes; family Orthonychidae; genus Orthonyx; species Orthonyx spaldingii. The sequence goes on from VZTJ01003817.1 coordinate 1,263,349, forward strand.
GAGAACTGGTCTGACTGAGAACTTTTCTTTTGGTGGTGTTATTTTTAAGCCAGATAGATGTCTGGATCTACACCACAAAAAACAGTTGTTTGTTTCAAAACCTAGGCCACAGGAACTTACAGATTATGGAAAAGAAAATACCACCTGTTCCAGCACAAGCTCCACCTACTTCAAGTGAGGGAAAACTGTGAGCTTAAGCATAATTTTATTCCAAGGACTAAAAATACCACTTTATTTTGAACTTGGTGGTTTTACCTGAAAGAATCAAAACAACTTATTTCTGCTATTGATCCAACATGAATTTAAATAAATGTACCCAAGGCTTAATATGTATTGATCACTGGTCAGTACACCATGTGTCCAAATAAAAGCAAAGTTTGGCTGCAGAAGAAGAAGACTCCAGACTCAATTAGCAAACTGACAAATAAAACCATCTTTGGAAACAATATTTTTTGTCCAAATTTCTTGTCAGAGCTTTACTGCTTCTATTATGCTTAATAATTTATGTAAATTATGCTTAATAATTTATATAACATACAGAACATTTTCGCTTGTATAAAAGCTGCAATTACCGGGAACTAACAAATATTCCAATTAAAAACTAGGACATTTTAAAGTATTACCTCAATTTGCAGTTCTTCAGGCATTAATTTAAGAAATTCATCTCAACACATAACAATGAAACATATTCTGTTTTCCCCAACAATTGCAAATGATAATGCAGTGAGGCAAGTATGAAAATCTTAGTGACACCACCAATTTCTCTCGATTTATTTCATATTTATGCTCATCTTGGGCAATCTTACTGTAACAATGGATACAACAGGCACATCTCCAGTGAGGAAAGGCTGAGAGAATTGGAATTGTCCAGCCTGGAGGATTTCAGGGAGACCTTAGAGCATCCTTCCAGTACCTACAGGGGGCCTGCAGAGAGCTGGAGAGGGACTTTTTACATGGGCACGCAGAGATGGGACAAGGGGGAATGGCTTTAAAATGAAAAGACTAGATGCTAGGAAGAAATTCTTTACTGTGAAGAAATGAATGGTGGCCAGACTCTGGCACAGGTTGCCCAGAGAAGCTCTGGATGCCCTGGAATTGTTCCAGGCCAGGTTGGATGGGACTTTGAGCAACCTTGTCTAGTGGAAGGTGTCCCTGTCCATGGTGGGGGGGTTGGGAACTACCTGATCTTTAAGGTCCCTTCCAAACCAAACCGTTCTATGATTCTGTGAACTAGACACAGTAAGCAGATGTTGAATACCTCAGGGAAGATGCTGTTGGTAAAGGAGTGAACAGGATTCACTAGAATTCCAACTTCTATTTGAAGTTTCAAGAGCTTATCCAGACTAAATCTCTCTGTGATTAACAACTATTTTCAAAAACTTTCATGATAGTACATCTCTTTGACAAACAAATGAAGGTAGTTTTTTTATGCTACACGTTTACTAATCCTCTTGGCGATCATGCCTACTAATTACTATGATCTTGTATCACGTTACAATTCTTTGTCTTTTGAAAAACAGACACGGCTATTTCCTTCACACAGAAAGTCACAAATCTCCCAATAGCAGTATTTAGGCATAGCTGCTTAACTCTGGTTTACCTGCACACATACATTGACCTGCTCTGTTATTAGAAATACAGGGGGAAAAGTCCAATTCTTGAAACCAAGAATCTAGCTGGCAGACAAACTTTCCATCCTTCCAACTTCACAACGCAAGAAGTAACTAAAAAGAGGCAAGACTGAAGCTTACAAGAACTCACGAAAAATATATTATCTTTTACCTATACTTAAAAAAATTTAAGGGTTAATAGTTATAGTCAAAACAACTTAAGGTTATCATCCTTCTGCCCTTCCTCCCTCAAACTCTAAAGCCTTGTTGCTCCATATTTCACCCCATCCTCCTGTGTCACATTCTTGCACAAGGACTGCAGAGAGAACACAGCACCTGTTTTGGGTGTTTAAATCAGCTGAATGGAAAAAATTATCTTGGCCTATTTTCCTGCTGTTCTCTAACACAGAATTGTGTATACACATGCCTAATTCTCCCATGGAGGACATTTCCAAGCCCTTTCTAAAATGGATTAAATAGATTCAACACTTATATGCAAAACCACAGTTGGGCCAAGGAAACAGAGGGAATCATTTTTTATTGAAACAAGGTAAGTAAAAATTAAATTGAAGACCAAATAGTAATTTGGAAGGGTACTCCTCTGAAAGGAGAGTACTATTCTTCAATTATCTGTGCTGTCATTGTCAATCTATGCTACAAACATATTACATATAGCCTAAAATATCTGGAAAAGGCCTCAAAAGTTTCAAATTTATTATGCAAATGAAAATATGATGACAATGCTTTCTCACTAACATGTTTCAATTACTTAATATAAGTACTAAAAACAATTTTCTGCAAATATTGTATTTAAAGAGGGCCATCTAGAGCCCTACTTGTAATAATACCACTACATGTGTCACAAAGCAGCAGTCCTTTAGACAAAGGTTTTTGTTACAGACAATTGACATTTTTAAGTCAGTCAACTTTGAAAACATTCCTTGCAGAACCTCTTCAAAATGACACCCCTCAGTATTTTCTCCCTCTATTCACAGCAAAATCTTGAGTGAAGAAAATCTAGGCGTTTTATCAAGCAAATTCAGAGTTAAAAACCCATTCCCATTTTGGGTTCCTCTTTCATGTACTGTGTCTATCGAGACAAGTCAAAATGCCTTGGAAGTCTGGTGTTCTCACCAAAGGTCTCCATGTACTCCTTGAAGCTCCTTGAAACATGGGCTAATCTCCATTTCTTGTCCCCTGTTCCACGTTCATCTTACTGGCTCTCTTACCTCAGAAACATTTTCTTTCAGAATTTGGAATAACATGAATTAACCTGTATGGCTTTTCAGTGAAACCCATGCAATAACTTTACATTGTCATAAGACAAGGCACGAGCCCACAGTGACATTAAAACAGTTAAAATTCTGCAGTAGTTATTAACCTGAACTATCTGAAAATATAAAAAAATGGCAATGATATTGCTCAAATTCACTGGGAGTAAGGTGCAGAAGATAAAACAGTACTTCATTACTCTTTTTATTAAAAAATACAACAGAAATGTTCTTTGTCAAGTGTAAGTCTTGTGTAAAATTAGGTCAGTAATTACTAAGTTTTATTCTGTGACAAAATATTTTGTTTCCCCATAGAGATAAGCTTAAATGCTAGATACAGGATTTTTGGAAATTAAAAATTTGATGCCTACAAGCTCATAAAGCTCTGCAGAAGTAAACTCCAAGAATCCATTATCAAAACCCAGAATAATACTCCAATTCCCAGATTCTGAGAACATCCACAAAACATGCAAAATGTTTTGCAAAACAAATAGTTAAATATATACATTCTGTGTGTGCATGTGAGACAAAAAGCTCCAGCAGTATCATCTAAAAACTCACAACTTTGCTGAGTTCCAAGTCAAATCCGTGTTCTCTTGCTTTTTCCCACTGAGATAAAGGAGAGTCTATTTTAGCTGAAGAAGCCAACATTTACTACTAAAGGTACATTTTGCTTGCAGTCAAAAGTATGTTTGCTACAGTAGTTTAACCTTTAATTTATTTCAAGTGAATAACTTTCTTTGAATTTTTGCTTGCAAAGCAATCTGTCTTCCATCAATAAGAATCTGTGCAAATTATTAAAATACAAAGGTTTTCAAAGCAATGCTGTTCCTAACTTCCTTCGTTTATATTTGACTTCAGGCTTATTTAATATGCTCCCATGTAGATAAAAGTAGCACAATTCTGTTTTCATGCTGGGTGGCCAAAAGGTTAACCGTCAGGCTCCCAGTGTGGGAAAATCCCAAAGTAGGCAAAATTGTTTTGATGCTTACTGAAGTTGTATTTCTAGCAGACTACTTAGATGTAGTACAGTCAACAATTCTGTTAGTTGATCCTGCTTCACTGAGATAAGGACATTATTATATTAAAGTATTTACAACCATAGGAAGCTGGAATGTGTTTAAAAATGCTGTAAAAATGGCCATGTTCAGATGTAACTCTGTTACAGGAAATCCTTGGGGTAAAAATGTAAGTAATGTATCAGTCCTTCTTGCATTAGTTTCACAGGGGAGCCACTTCACCTATAGCAGTTCTTTCAGAAGCTTCTAGTCAGTGTGTATATCCAGCTCCATACATTCATATGCTTCACTGCATGCAACTAAAACACACTAGTAGCTGGATCTGTCCATCCCAAACATGCACCATCCATTTTTAACATTATGTGGAACACAGAATTAATAACGAAAGGTACACCTTCCTTTTCCTTCAGCATGGCTCTCACTACAGCTGGCTGGCAAGCAGTATCCTTCTCAGGACTGCACTAGTAAGGAGCTTCAGATGTGATCAGCCAAAGAGCAAACCATCTCCCTACATTTGGCCATTGACTTATGACACAAAATACACAATACTTACGGAACAGCATTTGCTTTTGGAAAAGTGATGCTTACGCATCTTTTGGAACAGCATCCTCTTTGAGCAGGCAGAAGAGTCTCCTCTCTAGGGGAGCTTCCCTTACTTTGTGGAGGTAAACTCCAGTCTTCATTTCACAGAGATGGAAATAGATGACGTAATGCACTTAGAAATGTGCTGCTACAAATACACTTGACCGTTTGAGTATTTTCACAAAGTGGGAGTTTGACAGTACTGCTGAGGTACTAGGGAAAAACCCTTTGGAAACATCTGAGGTATATAGCTTCCTTCTCCTGGAAATGAATGTACCTTCAAGAAATGTGATAAAGTACACATTCTGTGTCTGTCTCTATCCCTTCCCCTCTTTAAATTCCTTCATCATCTCTGAAGAAAGTGATTCTCAGAGAATATCCCAAAAAGATAAAGAGTCCTGGAGTCCACTACCTTTACATAATGACAACATGATTACATAAAAGATCTCTCAGGAGTACAAAGAGGCATCATTGGTATTTCCACGACCATTGTAGTTAAGTTTTACTAATGACACTCAACTCCTGGAAGTAAGGAACTAGAAGATAAATATTAACTCCTCTGAGGATCTCTGTCCCTCTGTCAAAATGATAGTTCTTTCAAAGAGATTCTTGCTCTGCATAACCATCTCCCAGACTTTAAAGGGGCTGTCTGCTAGTGGATCTCTCCCCGTCTTCACCAAAACCTTCCGACACAAAACTAGCAGCTCTGAGTGCAGAATTTTACTTTGGTTGTAAAATGTTCTGTGGCAGCGGCCCTGGAATTAAAACTGCTGGTTTAATATAGTGTTCAAGATTTCACTCCAAGTAATCATATATAAAGCCCTTGGGTCCAGAGTTATTCTCAGAAAGCATCTGAGAAGAAGTAATCCTGTAGGTGGCTTGGCTACAAGCAGCTTCTGCAACAAATCTTACTCTCCAAATGTTATACTTGGTCAAGCAAGTATACTTTTACACTGATCACATGATTTTTGTCTGATCAACTAGTCTGCCACATCACAGATCCCATGTTGGTGACACATTTCAGAGCTTACTTGACTTTCAGCAAACAGCATTTTTTTACTTATCTGTACATAAACTCACAGACCTGCTCATCAGCTTTCATACTGTAACAATTTCCTAGAACATGAAGACAGATCTGCAGACCATTTTGACACAGTTTGTCTACAAGTCTCAAATACATTCTTTTTTTCAGTTACTCTCAAATGACGTGCCTCATTTCTGAACTGGTCAAAAAGGTCTCCCATCAACATCTGTGTAATCATCACTATTACTCCTGGAATCTAAAAGCACTTTTAAAATTTCCTGGCTCATAAGACCTAGAAGACAGTAGTAGGACAAAGTAACCAACTATCAAGATATATATGATAACTATATGTACTTAAACATTTTGTCACTACTGCCAAGCATTATTTCAACTCAGTGACAAAATCTGAAGAAAAGTCACCTGTAGGAATACTAACTGCGACTAGCACAACTCTCAAAATATTTTCACAGGCCGTATGAACATTATCTGGAAGCAGGTGACCTGCCAGAAAAGAAAGTTGTTCTTTGATAGTCAAAATGTAGACTAGGTTAACCCCTGGTTTTTAGTGTTTGGGGGTATCAGAAAACTCTTCTGCTGTCCACTGGAGCTGTCTGGATGAAACAAAAAGGCCACTTCACTTATTACACTTTTACAAAAATTCCTCTGAAAAAATAAGACAGACATATGGGAGTTCAGTACTAGGTGTTGTACTGATTTTGGCTGGGATAGTTAACTTTCTTCACATCAGTTGGTATGGTGCTACGTTTTGGATGTGTGACCAAAACACTGTTGATAACACAGAGATGTTTCAGATGCTCAGCTACTGCTGAGCAGTGCTGGCACAGTGTTGTGGCTCATCCTCCTTCTCACAGCAGCGAGGCGTCTGGAGGCGCTCAAGAAGCTGAGAGGGGACACAGCTGGGACAGCTGACCTCAACTTACCAAACGGAGATTCCATACCACACCATAATTGTGCTTGGTAATAAAAGCTTTGGGGAAGAAAGAGGAAATGGACACACACATTGAGTGCATTTATCTTCCCAAGTCACCGTTACATGCTTAATGGTGCCCTGTCTGCCCGGGGATGGCTGAACACCTGCCTGCCCACAAGAAGCAGTGAATCAATTCCTTGTTTTGCTTCATTTGCATGGCTTATTTTCCTTTGCTTGTGTGGCTTTTGCTCTGCTTATTAAACTCTCTACCTCAACCCACAAGTTTTCTCACTTTTAGAGTCTCTTTCCCATCTCACTGCCAGAAGATGAGGGAGTGGCTGTGCGGTACTGTGTGGTGCCTGCTGGCCAGGGTTAACCACAATGCTATAAGTGAGACAGCCATAGCTACCCTGAATACTCCTGAACCCTCTGAACATCTGAATACTTTACACCGTGATACTGTTTTCAGTTATAAACTCACTATATGTCAACCTTTAAAAATGAAATTATCTATCATCAATTATTGTGTCCAAATGGATTTATTTTTAAATTAACACAAAAACTATGGGAGGAGATAGATCCTTCCCCCCTCCCACACTAGAATACTGACAAAAATTTTAAGTCTCTCTGTCATTTCTATGGTTATACAAGTCCATATATTACAGCTGTCTAGGTTTTAAGGACAGGATTTCAGGTTTTGCAAGGGTCGGTCCCTTTACTGTCAGTACTGGCATCTTTTTTAGTGGTTATTCTGTTCCCCAGGGGTGATGCAAGAAACATTCAGTGTAATAGCTCCTACCAACTACTGTAGATCTGGTACCAAGACACTGACAGCAGAGTCACCACATTCTTCTTGCTTCCAATGATCTCATTAAACAGCATTTGGGAAAAGCATGCTGCTAGAGGAAAGATTAAGGAAGAAGCATGCAAATGAAAATATTAGAATGAAGTAGAAGAGCATGGCTTGGATAGAGGGGGGAAAATGAAAAGCTGTAGCATGATTTGCTTTGGTGGAATGAAAAGTAGCCTGAGATTGGAAATGAAATGGGGAACTAGGGAAATAGGAAAGTCGGGTAAGGATAAACCTAGAAAACCCCAGAAAACAGTGCCAGACTTTGTGCATCAGGAATATAGAAACATCCAAAAGCAGCTGGGAGGATCCCAAGATACTTGAGCCTCATCATTCTTTGCTGGTCAGCACTTGATAAAATTTTAAAAATAACCTAGCAAAACATGCATCACAGTTCCATCAAACTCATCTAAACAGAAGCTGCAGGTTATCATTCTCCAACAATTACTCTAAACACACTGTGCAGTAGATCCAAGAGCTCCAACCTTGATCCTAGTAAGACTGACACCTTTATGACTTTTCACAACACAATTTTCTACTTTCAAAGTTATTAGACTTTTTAAACTGCTACACTCCATTGAAGTTGAAACCTCAGCACTCAAAATTAGGAATTAAAAAAGTTACTGTCACTCAGGCAACACTAATTCAGCCTTCTAACAAAGGATGTTACAATACAATACCATTGCAGAATACCATGACTACCATTCAGTGCATTTTGAACACAATATTTGCATCCTTTTTTCCATCTCTGGAGATGTTTTAGAAATCTGTAGTGAAAGAGTGCTCATCACAGGTCTAGAGGGCAATTAGAAATGGATCACAGATAGTGCTCATTGTCAAACTACTCTTGGTAGTTCCCTGACTAGATCCGCTTTCAAACTACAATCTTTCCCCACTGCCACACAAGCCACTCTGCAGGACAAGAGTCAATAACAAAAAAAAGCACAGGAACCCACTACCTCAGACCAAAAATTCCACAACTGATTTGATCCTCACTTTTAAGGGGCTTCAGTTGAAAGGATAATTTTTCAGGAATCCTGAGCACACAGACATGCAATTTCAAATCGATTAGATCAATCATTCAAAATTAAAAACTTGTAACATAAAACTAATATTCTCAGATGTCATTCCGAATTTAGTCCACACAACCTGAGTAGACATATTTCAAGTTAATCTTCCACATTTTCTGCCATGCAAATAGAAAACCAAATTAATTAGAGCCCTTTTCCACACAGAAGCAAGGTTTTTGGCCTCAAGACAGTGTCTGTCTTCAAAAAATTGGTATACATAGATATTACATTTTATAATATTTTTAGCTTTATATTAATTAAAATATAATCTTAGTTCTTCATTTTCAACCTCAATGTTTTTATAGTGATGTGTGTGAAAATTCATAATCATACATCCCATACTGACTTTTCAAGGGTGCAGCAGCAATATTTCCCTTTAAAGAAAATGGACAATTAAGATCATCTTAGCAAAACAATGTAAAGTTCTGTCAAAGCAAAACACTATGAAAAACTGAAATACTTTGTCTTCAGTCCTCTGTGCCACAGTAACACACTCCAGACACAAGATCACGAATAATCAAAAATACCACATTCAACCTCCCTTCATAAAAGGATGCTGCCAACAGAATCTGCCTTTCAGCTAACGATGTAGGGCAAAGGGGCTAACAACATTCATACTTAAGCACAAGGCCTCCACTGCAAAAATGTAGGTCCTGTTCTCAAAGACAGTATAAAATAAACTCGGTATAGAGAAAGCATGCTATTTGCACCACTGATTTCCTTAGCAGGTGCCAGTCTGCTAACCGTGTGATGAGAGTCAAACTGCCTAATCACAGCTCTTGACATTTTTAAATGAGAAAAATCCCAACCCTATCATTACCATATGTTACATATGTTGCGATGCAGGAGTTCCTCTTTATCACAGGAAACTTCATTTTCCGGATTAAAGTCAACTATTCCTTGTTACCCCTGGCGACTCAAGCGATGTTTTCTCTGACTTAGTCCAACTGAACCGTTATTTGTCACAACGCCGTCACTTCTTACGAAGTTCAGTGTAAACATTTCACTCTACAGGAAATTTTATATTAGAAAGATAATTGTCCTAAGTATAAATCGAAACTCAGGCTTTGCGCTCCCAAGAGCTGTTCCATTTGCAAATCAGAGCTTTCTCTTAACGAAAGATTCGGCTCGGACAGCCCCAGAGGCGAAAGGCAGGGCTCACACTGCGAGGCTCACACAGCCAAGGCGCGCCCGTGCCCGCGCTGCGGTGACAGCCCGTCTCTGTGCCTCCCGATGGGTGACAGCTCCTGCTGGGGCCCTGCATCGCCGCCCGGCCCGGGGCTGGCTCCACGCAGGGTCACCTCTGCGCCACAGCCGGGGGAGCGCCCTCCCGGAGAGCCGCCCCTGGCAGAGCCGGCACACACCTACCGTCACCGTCTCCTTGGCAGCGGCCGCCACGGGGATGGGGAGCAGCGCCCGGGCCCCGCCCGGCT
>VZTJ01003817.1:1278784-1292840 GCA_013397795.1 Orthonyx spaldingii
CTCCCCATGCTTGGGGCTCCGCCGCGCACCCCCACATGCCCACCGGGAGAGGCCGGCAGCCGCTCTCCGCCGCCGCCGCGCCCTAGCCCGCTCGCCCCACGCCCGCATGGCTCCGCTGGCCGAGGTGGGCGGCTTTCTGGGCGGCCTGGACGGCCTGGGGCAGCCGGTGGGTGCCCACTTCTTGCTGCCGCCCGCCGGGGAGCGCCCGGCGCTGCTTGGGGACCGCCGCGCCCCGGCGGAGCGAGGGGATCGCCGCGCCCCTGCAGCGGCGGCTGCGGCGACAGCGGCGGACCTGGCGCACTTGCAGGGCATCCTGCGGCGGCGGCAGCTGTACTGCCGCACCGGCTTCCACCTGCAGATCCTGCCCGACGGCAGCGTGCGCGGCACCCGCCAGGACCACAGCCTCTTCGGTAGGCGGCTGCGGCACGGCCTCCGCGTGTGCTTGCGTGCGTGTGTGTGTGTGTCTAAGCGCCTCTGTGTGTACGTGGGCGGGAGCTGTCGTGCTCTTGGGAGGGAGATGTGATGCTGGTGATGCTGAGGCAGGTGGATGAGCCCTCAGAACCGAAAGGCTTCACCCTCCTGCGTTAGACCATGGGGTCTGCACCAGGGCAGTGTAGTGAGGGAGGACTGTGCATCCCAGGTGAGTCAGGAGGTAGGCATTGCTCAGCCTGTCCTGGGGGGTCTATAAACACATGCATACACCAGTAGGTTTAGTGGGAATGGTCGAGAGTCAGACTGATCCTTTTTGTATTCACTATTGGTATCAGATGTTCTTGAGTCTCTGTAAAACAGTATAGGTCACATACTTGGGCATGCTGATCTTTGGGCTGCATTAGACTGCTTTGCTTCAGAGAACATAAAGCTGAAGCAGAGGAGCCTAAAATGCCTCTTTGATCAAATGCTTAAAGTGCTTCCCAGCCAGCTTTCTCTGTTAATAAACACAAAAGAAGTGAAGACAACCCCAAAATGTAAACGTTTCCTGTGATATGAGAGTAAATTCTAAATAGTAGTTGTAGAAGCTGGACATCCGAACAAACCTGCTGTTGTCAACTACATGTGAGTTTTGGTGTGTATTGCTTTAGCAGTCGTAAAAAGGTGATTAAAGAGCTTCCTATCATCCTACCCGTAGTCAAAACAATCTGCTGGAATGGCTCTTAATTGCTTTTATAACACATGGATGTTTTAAGAAGTTGAAGAGCAGTAGTCAGACAGTTCTTCTCAGAAGGAAGATTTCCTACAGCATGTAAACATGAAATAAATCTTTGCTTTAGAAGAAAAATCAAGTTAGCCATAGATCTAACATTTACTGGGCTTTTAAGAATTGTACTACCTTTATTCTACCACTACTCTTGGCAGGTTTCTCTGATGTGGTTTCTTTGTGGGTTGTATCACCTGCTTATACTTTCAGAAAAGGGTGGCTTTGAAAATGATATCAGAAAGACAAAATATCTCCAACTCTTTTATGGGACTCTGTGCTTTATGAACTGGAAAACTAGGATGATTTATTGTGTGATACAGTTTTTAATGCTTACTCTTTGTAAAGGATTTATTTTCTTTGCTGTTTATTAGTACAACTAAGAAACCTGCCAAAACTCAATTAAACTGAAAACATTTTAAATTATTGCGTAGTCCAGACAATCCATCTGTCTGAGAGTGAAAATTGTCCTGAAATCATAAAAACTAAGCAGACAAAAGTCATAATCAGCTGCACTATTTAAAACTACTTAACTTAGATTCAGAGGGTTTTTTAAAGTTTTGTGGTTTTGCTGCTGAACAGCAATATCTTAGATATGATTCTGGCACTTCATTTTGAGGCTTTGTTTACATTGTTAACAACTTCCAAAAAGCCAGTTCACACGTTCCCTTTCTTTCATGTTGTGTGTGTGCTGTAATCTGTGCATATCAATTGCTTAAGTATATTGGCTTACCTTTGCCAAATGCAGGCTTCAGATAGTACCTCATCTCTTAAATACTTTATTAATATATATTACATTTTTGGGCAAATGTAATATAAATAATGTTATAATCCAAACAGTAGCAAAAAAAGCAGCATATTTTATGTACTTAAAAAGCCTGCACTGAAGACAGCAAGTTGTGTCAAGAGGTGTGGGCCTGTATGCTAGATAAGATGTCTGGCAAATACTTTTCTTTTTCTGTGGGTAGATTCTGTTATATAAAATTCCCATCTGTACTTTGATTTCCATTCAAATGATCTAATAATGGATGTGTTTTTTTAAGATAACTCTGTAGAAGTAGTAAAGTATATTTTCAGGTAATTCAAACCTATCTTCCAATATTTGACTAGGCAGTTCAGCAAATAATGTACAATCGTTAAAGTCTTCAACAGCATAGTAGTGATGGCTTTAGCCTCAGTGCTGGATAAAATCCTTTCACATTCAACGTTAAAAAAAAGTTTCTTAAATGGTGTAGGATTCATGTTCCTAGATGAGGCTTCTCAAACACCTTTCCTGTGAATGTTGTGTATATTTTCACATAATATTTGAAATTTCAGGGAAACTAGGTCACACTTACTATAATACGTACATTTTCTACTTGTTTTCAACTGAGTTTCTTGGATGCTATGTGTTATATGGTTACAAAATTAATTAAAGCAATTTTTTTTCAGGTATCCTTGAATTCATCAGTGTGGCAGTGGGACTGGTCAGTATTAGAGGTGTGGACAGTGGCCTTTACCTGGGAATGAATGAGAAGGGAGAACTCTATGGCTCTGTAAGTACCACTTTCATATCAGCTCATACATCTCTAGGTTTTGATTTGCTTCTTAACACTGTGCAAACCCCTCCAGAAGTTCATCTCAGCTTTCAAAACACTAATATCTTTTCCTGTTGAAATGTGTAATGTATTTTTGAAGTACACAGTATAGCCTTGGATACTTCAAGAAAATAGAACAGATTTTTGCAATGCTATCAGGGTAATACCAGTGCTACTCTTCTTTCAAGTCTTAAAACATCTTGAAATAAAATATTCTGTTTCTCCACTTCCTTTGGTTGTGGTCATTCCAGTTTAAAATGTGAGAAGTGATGCACACCACAAAGAAATATGAAATACCTTCCTGCTCTGTTATGCAGCATCTGAGTCCCTCTACCAAATCTCATTTCTAGAACAGTAGATACCCCAAGACACAACTCTACATACAAGTAGATATCTGTCATATTATATAGACAGCATACCTGTCTACATAATATAATAGAATCAATTTTAATTAAATCATAAATAAATCATGTTTTCTTACAGCGGTTGTTAACTAATTCTTGTTTAAATCTAAAATTGTGTGTGCACAGGTCCAGGTTTCCAAACTTATTGTCAGATCTACATACTCTTGGGTTTGGTTTGTTGACAGTTAAATGAACAATAAGGCTACACAATGCCTAAAGGATTTGTTTATTTTTATCATATTTTTTTTCATGTCTTCAAATATCTAGTGACAGCTTAACTTATTTTTCTTTTTCTTTCTGTAGGAGAAACTAACTTCTGAGTGCATCTTCAGGGAACAATTTGAGGAAAACTGGTACAACACTTACTCATCCAATGTGTACAAACATGGAGATTCAGGGCGGAGGTACTTTGTAGCACTTAACAAAGACGGTACTCCCAGAGATGGGGCAAGGTCCAAAAGACACCAGAAATTCACACATTTCTTGCCCCGGCCTGTGGATCCTGAAAGAGTTCCGGAACTGTACAAAGATGTGTTAGGATACAGCTGAGGAAAGAGGCAGCTTTGGCAAAGAAGCAAACCAGAACTGTTGCCCATGCTTTTATGGCAATGCCAGCATGAGGAACCTGCAGAGGTCTAGGATGCTGGATGTGAAGAACCTACCTGGTGAAAGGCAAGCCTGTGTTTTCTAACCATTTGATTTAGGAGACAAAGCCTTAAAGCTGAGTGTGTACCAGCCTCCTCAAGACTTGCTGAATGGTTTTGCAGCCAGCTACCAGGGGAAAGTGGGACTCTTTAAAACATAATGAACTCTTGGCAATTCTGTCTGGATTACCTGTGGCCTGTAGATCAGCAAGGAACCATCTACAGCGTATGGATGAGACAATGGCTGGAAGAAATAGAAAGAAATTGACTATAAAATAGTAATAAATCCTGAGAACTGTATGTGAAGTTTTACTGGCTCCACTTTAGTGACGGACATTAGATGTCAATACAGCGTAGTCAAAGCTGGAACTTTTCTTCAGGATGGACCTATTTATACATCTCCAGATTGCATATATTTATTTTATATATTTATTTATTAAAGAGTTTATTTTTTACTGGGATATGAAGAGAATACAAGTTCCTAACCCCAATGAGAAATCATTTACAGTGCCAATATTTACTCTGAGTAGTGTTGTGATACAGAAATAACATTACCTTGCAACACATCTGAAACCTGAACATTTGTGTTTCATTGTTTATCAGTGACAGATAAGTTTATGTGCATACCATTGCCTTGTAATTGTCCTTATTCAGAAAAGAATGTTTAAATTTTTTTTACCAATGAGAGTGCCTTACAGATCTGTATTAAATTCAAATGCACATTTAAAAAGGGAATTAAAAGTTACTTCACTTTCTTTGGTTTACTGTTATTTTTAAACTGAGAGTCTCTTAGCACACTATGTGCAACATTTCAAACCTGCAACAATTGTGAAGAGTGTATTGCAGTTACCTTGGAAGAAAAAGTAATATTAACTCTTGAAATCTTAATTCAAATCACAACATGCTTGATGGTTTTTGGCCAGAGGATTCCTACTATCTTTACTAACATGCAAATAGCTATTCTCTGTATTACTTATAATTTTCATGTGGAATTCTCATCACTATATAAGATGTTTTAATTATATTCCCTATCAATATGGTTAAGGGGAAACAAGTTCAGAGTACAAGGTTTCTGATATTGCTGAATGAAAAGCTGCTGTGAGCAAGGGTTTTTTTCTCCACTGAGTACGGAGAAGCCTAAGAAGACAATTTTCTTACCTTAATTTCTCATTTAGGCAATATTTTCAGTGTAAGATGTTCTGTGAAAACTGTCAGAACAAAGATAACCTGTGTCTCTGTGCTAGTTACAGCTATAAAACAGGTAGATCGTGCTAATTTAATTCAGTTATGAACTCATCTGAATATTAACTGATGGGAAAGTCTCTGCTCTGCAAGGATACAAAGGGTTAATGACAGATTTGTGATTTAGACCTAAAGCTGCTGAAGCTTACTGTCACATGATTGCCACCTGCATGGACAAGGTTGGCCCAGGAAAATTGCAGGGAAGGCAGTTCAGGAGAGGGCACTGGAGGCAGTCTCATGTTGCAAACACTACTGCTCCCAGTGGGCTCCAGCTCAAGATAGCTCACTTGCATTCAGTTTTATGCAATTGTATATGATTCAAGTACTGCACATGCATTGTTTATATAAAATCAAGGTATCAAAGAAAAGCATTTTCCAGTATATAGCACACTTGCTAGAACCTTCACTGTACCAGAACTTCTTCCACTCTGTAGTGAGAAGTGGATGAGCATAGGTTACTGGTGGACTGTGGACAAAATCATTTTACTCTCTGCCAAATAGAAATGAAATGCAGATACACAAAAGCATGTTTCAGCACTTTGTGGATAGCAAGATGTAACTTACTAAGATAAAAGGTTTCATTTAAATTTTCTGAAAAATGGAGAGTGGAAGATCTACAGTACACTGAAAACAGTTTAGTAAAATAACATTGAAATGCACTCTAGTTTACCATAAAATAATGATTTTTTTGGGTGACACTGAGTCCCATTAATAACAGATCAATAGCTGAAGACAAAAGTATATGTTTTAAATAGAAAAGTTTTTGCTCTGCATCTTAAAAAGTAGTTTATTCCATATAAATTTTGTAAAATAGCAGTAGCTGCTGCTTAGGACATAATTCCCATGCATTTCTGGGATTTAAATACTCAGTGTTTAAACCATAGCAAGAAGAATTCTTTCTCTTTGGATTACCAGTTTACTGTTCATCTTTAAAAGTACATTGAAGATGTCAAGGGCTGTAATCAACCTAGTTATTATCATTGTGCATCTTTTTTTCACAGATATGATACAGACCATAACAGTAACTGAGGATACCTCTAAATGGTGAATAATCGTCTGAAACTTCCGGACCCAAACACATACCCAACATTTAAGTGAAGAAGAAGAGTGATATGTGCTTGCCCCATTTCCATTTTAGATATATGCAAATAAACTTTGAACAAAACATAATGGAGCAGGTACAGTGGTGATGAAAGACTGCACAAAACCTCCAGAACACTGAAAACCTGTCGCAACCTCCCTTTCAGTTCTAGTGTATTGCCATTGAAGAAATATATCGAGGTTCCTTATTTCATTTTGCTTGCAACCTTTTTTTTGCTCTCTGTTACATCCTGTCCACCATGATCTTCAAATGCAGTTAATGTTTTTCTAGTTTGAGATTGGTGGATACAAAAGCAACACCTCAAAAGAGCAATTTTTATGTTGTTAAACTAATAGCTTTAGTTCTCAGAGGTTGGGTTTTTTTTGTGTGTGGTTTTCACTTCCACTTCAAAAAGCCCAATAGGATAGAGGGTGAGGTTTGTTCTGTTTAACCAGTAGAATAAATGATAGTTTAACTCTCATTATATTTTCATAACTGTATAAATCTGAAAGGTGTGGACTGCTCTAATACTATGAAGGGAGTAATCTGAAGGAGGTGACAGTGTTCAAGGTTCAGAGGAAATCTCTGAAGGCAGAGAAATGCCACATCTTGAAATAAATTTCTGTATGATTGACTGCCCTATTTCTGCCTTTCCTCATTTATTTTTTTCCCCAGGGAAGAAGAACCATTCAAGACAGTTAATTCAGTTTGTGTAGCTGTTGCAGCTCCATTTTCTGGTTCCCCTGGATTCTCTCTAGCTGTAAAATTTGGCCCTTTGGTCTCTGAGCTGGCTCAAAACTGACTACTCCATGCCAGTTCTGTATTTCTTCACATATTTTGGGTTTTGCTGCTCTATTTTCTAAGTTTTGTCAGAAATAACATACTGGCCATATAAAAGACTTTCTGAAACCCAGGAGGAACCTTGAATTTTGAGCATATTTGAAGTGAAATTGTTACTTCTGTTAATCTTTGTGCACTTGATCAGAATGCAGAAAGTAGAATTTTGTGGAAGTTTTTCAGCCATAATAGTTACTAGATATAGGACAACTCAAATTCCTCTGGAAATGTGTAACTTTTAGTAGACAAGCTGATATAATCAGACAAAGTGGACAGCTAGTCTGCAAGGTAGACAGTCCTTTCATTGGTCTGAACCATTTGTGTTTGGATGGAGCAGTTTGGTCTTGTCCATATCTTCGTGCTTTCTGTCATAAGCTTATTATTGATGTTATCTTTCATACTCAGGTGTGACAACCAGCTTCACTATTTCTATCTGAACATTGAAATCCCTGGTATGGCCATGCACTCTAGTAGCACTTCAGGGTTGGGCAGAATTTACTTTCTGACATGTGAGAGTCAATAAGTGCACTTTCATCATAGCTTTCATTTCCAGCTATCTTCACTTCTTGATGTACTTTGTTTACTCTTTTTTTCATAGGTATCTAATCTAGCTTCAGTAACCTTGTGAAGTTTACCTAAACATAGACCTTTACCAGCAGCTACAAAAACAGTGGGTGTAATTTAGTTATTCTTCTTTGTTTATGTAATCTGTGCCATGGCTCTGGTTATACCATTGCAAATCATTAGGTTTGCTTATTACTTTTTCCATACAGCAAAGAACTGAACTGATGTAAGGTAATTTTATACACCATAAATGGATCTTCACTATTGCCTTAATGTACTGGACCAAGCCTGTGTCAAATACTGAGAACACAGTGGCAGGAGGCTTGAGTTTTTTTCATACTGCTCCATCCTGCATGAAGATGCTATCAGTAAGGAGACCTTTTGGAGATCTTTACTCCATTTTCTCCTTTCACTTTTAATGTGACTAAAGCTATTGACTTCATTACTGTTCCAATCTCTGCAAGTACTTGGTAGGTTTTTTTTAACAGTGAATCCATTTGAAGACTCAAATTATATGAACATAACAATAGCTGCATGAGATAAGACACTACCACATTGGGAGAGTGTACTTCACTGGGAGGAGAATAAAACAGACATACATTCTAGGGATTCTCCTCTATCAATTCTCCTCTGGGCTATTTCCTTTCATGAGGAAAAAAAGAGAAACAAACATTTCACAGTGTTGAAAATTATGATGGTGGAATTCTCACTTCCTGGACATCTGAATAAACGTACACTTTATCAGACATTTCTCTTAAAACAATTTCCTTTGCAGTAGTATGTTCAGCAGCTGTGGTGGAATTGTTGCTACAGTGTATCTACTGTCAGTGCCTGTCTCTTACATGGCAGTAAATATATTGCTAGAGAGGGAAAGAGAACATTCTGAAATTGTTATATGCCATTAAATGGTAATCTGGGAAGTCTGGTTTATGGCAGTAGTTTTAACTCAGTTTTTGATACAGAGCTTTGCATAAGTTTTGGCAATCCTGTATGATTTCTTAACAATCAGATATTCATGGGCAGAAAACCAGAAAGTTGTAAAAGTTCCTCAGGTGGGGCATACTTAACCATGATATCTTTATCAATAAGGTGTGCACAAATAGGAAGAAAAAAAGTATCCAAAACGGGAAGAGGTCAAACAGTTACTTCTATTGCCGATTGGAGAGATATTAAGTTTCAAACAGAAATTGGTTGGCAGCTTGCCAAAGTAGATGTTTAATCTGCAACATGATCAGACACTAGAACCATTCTGGAAGTGCAGGAAAAAGAGAAAATACTGAATTAAAGTAGTGGTGACAGTAGCTCTCTGTATTTTGAACATATCCAAAAATGCTATTGCTGTTGTTCTCTTATTATAGCAAGTCTCTCGTAAATGCAATTTATGGGGAAAGGAGTAAAAGTGTTGGAAAGGCAGTCTTTTGACAGTGAGCTTAGTACAACTCTTCCTGTGGTAAGATCATGGTTTATATATTTGGTCTAATTAAAGAAAAACTGAGTCATGTTTTATTCTCACTTAAAATATCACAAACCATGTATTACTTTCGTGGGTGTCTTCAAGTCAGGAGTGTTACTTGATGTAAACATAGAACCCATTTAAATCACATTAGTTAAGTCACATTTCACTCCCAAATGTAAACTTTTAAATATATGTGTATATATCTATATCTATATCTACTCTAGCATATATTTATGAACTATGCTTTTCAAATTAGTTACAAATGTTTCCGTTGCTCTTGGCAGTGACAGTCTCAGTGACCGATGGAGTGGGGATATAATTTTCTTTTCTAGTAGAGGTATGGATGGAAGCTTGGTATAAATATGATGGAGGTCAAATATTAGGAGAATATTCTCAAGACTTTTTGTAAACTCTGAGATGATTTTCACAATTAGTAAGTCTTCCTTACCAGAGAATCTACTGATCCGGTGGGTTATCAAGTTTTGAACTCCAACCAAAATGTCTTTTTCTTTTCAGCTGGACAAAGACTTTGTCTCTTAGATTCAGCACTGCTTTGGCCATCTACTCTTTCTGAAAACTAACATAATTCAATGAGAGCATGAAAATTCATAACTGCATTCTGCTGTTTGTTCTGCCTTGTCCTTTAACTATTCAAACTCGGATCTACCTATTTAAGTCTTTATATCTCAGTTTCACACCTATAAGGTGACAAGATGTCTAATTAATAATGAAGCTAAACGAATGCAGAAAAGTCTTATAAGACATGTAACTGTGTAATTTTTCAAAGATTTTAATCTGTTCCAGAATGGGCCTACTAAAATGATCTATCCTTTTGGTAACTTTTAACACAAAGATATGGATGCATGATTTTAATCTACTGTATTCCAGATATTATTTAGAGCAGATTTTGATTTTAAAAATGTCAGATGGTAATTTTCTTGTTCAGGAAACTCCTTGTCATGGTTGTACAAAGCTATGCTATCTTTCTAGTCCTCCAGTCAAACTCAAAACTGTAGTACTTACCCTCTGTGGTTTAGTGTAGTGATCTGGATACCTGGGTTTTTTCTTATTCATCTCTTTACAGATAATCCAAAGGAATTCCTGCTCTTGCTATGATCCTATACCTCTTTGTACAAATAAGCAGTAGATTTTTGCTGTGAGAAGTTTGCTTTGTCTAAACTTTCCTCAGTGATCTAGAATCCAGTACTTAACAGTCACCAAATAGTGGACAAAAGCTCTTATTTCTATGCTATTATCTTTACATATAAAGTAGAAACCTCAAACACTGGACTCTATGTGGCACAGTACCTAGTCACTCACAATTTTTCTTTCAGGTCATGATGCCATGGGTATTTTTCCAAAATCATAAAGTCTCCTGATGTGAGTTTTGTGCTTGTGATTGCTGAACATTGTTAAGGTGCAGTATGAAGTTGTCTTATATGGGATGAAGTTCTCATCTGACTAAACATTTGTCATGGCTGTATTCAAGTACCATTGCAAGCACCACATTACGTTTGATTTATTACAAAATATTGTGCTCAATATACACACATTTGCATAGCTGTTGTGGTTTTGTGGCTTATAACCTCAGTTAACTTCTCAAGCTGACTGTAATGAGGAGGTAAATTCTTTTATCTAGGAATGTGTCTGCTAATCTTAACTGTGTAAAGTGTTCTCCATTCTGTGATAGTGCTGAGCAAACAGCTACAATGAGGAATATGTAAATGTTAATGTAGTTTTTCTTCATGGCATATACATCTTCAAAAGCTCAAGGTATTTAATTCTAGGTTATTAGCAGTGTTTGCCTTAATCTGTTCTATCTGCACTCACCTTCTCTAGGTCACTCTTTAGGATGCATTTCCTACCCCTGAACATCTCTGAGAACAGAACTCTTGCAGCTCAGCAAAGCTTTATCAAAAACTGTCTCAAGTGTACAAAAATAAGGTGCATCTCATATCCAGGTATTGTGTATGTATTTTTGATATTTTTTCTTGCTGCCTTAGGCTATTATTGCATTCAGGATCAAACCCCTAACCTTTCTTGGCTGTACAGTGTAGTAGCCCTTGCTACCTTTGCATATTTAGGCAGCTCCTTGACAGTGTTTCAAATGAAAAGGTGACAGATGATGAATGACAAACAGCACTCTCACATGTTTTCATATTAAAAAAAAGGCACTAGTGTTTCAAAACAGCAAAATGCTTTTATCTCATGAAGAAACTTCAATAGCTCTATGAAAGATTTGGTTGCTTAAAAAGTTGGTGAGTGTGCCCATATGTTTTTGTATGATTCTTTTATGATGCTGGCCAGTGATGATGAAATTAGCATGTTTTGATATATATATACAAGTTGTTCATAAAGAACTTGAAAGGAGTAGTTAGGAAAATCCAAGTGCTAAAACATTTAAGATATACTTTCTGGTCTCACTTTTGTGTGATTGTCAGCCAGGGACTATCATGATTAAGGTAGCTTGCCAATTGCCTGCCACAGTTACAATATTTATTGCTGCAGTGGGGATTTCCTATCAGAGATCTGAAGACAGACTTTTGTACGTTGTTTCTCCTAGGTAACTTATTCAAATCAGCAGAAGAAATCTGATAGTAAGGTAAAAATAATCAAAAGATATGTATTTTTAGTCTTTGGGCTTATTTGAACTTCATTTTTTTTTGTTCAGGTTTTCCTTCACGTGGCTGGAAAAAGGTGAAGGAAATTGGCTAATGTTCTACTTTTCTACACAAAATTAATAACTGTTTAATAATATTAAAATTAATGTATTTTGTTACTGACTTATGAGGTATAAGGTTTATTTTTCATGCTTTCAGAAAGTAGATATATAATGTATTGCAGAAAATGAATCTCTTTCAAGTCTGTTGGAAATATACAGGTATACTCATCTAATCAAATAATACTTGGCTAATGTTTCTGCTTCTCTTTTCCTAAGACAGAAACAGACAGCATTCCAAAGTACTGAGAATAACAGGACGGGGTTAACATATTGTGAACTATTCCCAGTCCCATGTCCCTACTATTTGCAGAAACTGTGCTTTCCAAGCAGTTGAATCCCTCTAAAGTTTGTTCTGTCAGTCATCAATTTTTATTCTGTATACATAACCTCCTGTTTCTCTTTGCAAGGACATTCACATTTATGAGCAAATCAGTTCTTCCTAATTACCCATTTTTACATATTTTTAGAAACTATAGCCTTAATTCCTTGTTCAACCAGCATCTCGTGTTTCATTAGAGAGACCTAGACTTTTCTGATGAAGGTTTTGCTCCTATTGCTTGTATTGTTTAGTGTTTACCATCAGAAGCAGGTCTGCATTTTGAACAGCTGCCCCCCCTGGTTTAACATCTTCCTACTCCAAAGGGAGGCAGTGCCTTGCCTCCCAAGACATGCCAAATCCCTCACCCAGTGTGGCTACCTTTGCCTACAGCCCTACTGCCATTCCTGTGGAAAGAGGTGCAGTTGAGGCAGGTGAAGGAGCAAGGCTGGGACATGCAAAGTGCCTGAGTACTGAGGGGGTGCTGAGGGGAGTGAGGGCAGCAAAGGTGTGCGTGCAGGGAGGGGAGGCAAATGCAGCTGAAGATAAAACTGCTTTCCAAGTGTTTAGCTCTTGGTTATATAGCTGGGAAACAGGATCAGAAAGTGTCTGGTCTGACATAGATCTCATTGGCTGCCTATCCTTGAAAGGCAGATGAATTTTTTCTTTGAATAGCATTCAATAGAATGTTCACTTTCCATATTCTCTGAGCTACAGCACCTGGGGCCTCTTGTGGTACAGGTTTTCATAGTTCTGTATTTTATTTGCCAGCTAAATAGTGAAAAGGGTGATTACTGGCAAACATAGTAATGTGTTTCTCACACTCTACAAACTATATGGGGAACACAAGTTTATTTGATAGGGAATGCTCATCAAACTATAATTTTATAGTAATGGGGTTCTTTTGTTAACAGTGTCTGATTATACAAAAACCTGAAGACTTTGGACTATATATTGAGTTCTGCTTTTGCACATTCACGCATAAATAAAACAAACTATCAGAGTTATTAATCTCTGTAGTTTTTCATGTCTACAATATACACTTAAAATTTCCCAGATTCCTTGATGGCTTTGTAGTGCATTAAAGTTTTTCCAATATTAAAAAAAGTTTCAAGAAAATTTTATTTTATTTTGAAGCATGAATATATTAGCAAACATGAATGTGAGAAGATTGTGTTTCAAATCTTATTGTGTCCAATGAGAAGACAAATTTTGTCAGAAGGTATTTCATGCCAGGAAGACATGAAAGGACACACATTGCAGAGCCATTAGCAAGAGCTTCAGCTTCACTTTAGCCACCTATAATGCATCATAACAAACTCATAAAACATGATCTGCAATGTCTTTTTCCTTTAAATATCATCATCATCATCCTGGCTTTCATCTTTTTAAAGACCTCAATTTAAAAGTTACATTTCTGCTTGCTAGATTAAATATATCACGGTAGAAAAAGTAGAATTCCTAGCCGTGTAGATCTGAGAAAACAGGAAAAGATTGGAAAAAAATAGTTTTTTCATATACTATAATTACTAAAATAACTATTTTCTTCCTTTACTTGTGTACTTTCTTTCTATTTTTAGTACACTTACATCATCTCATCACATTATGTGTAATCTTACTGCTCCCAAAGGGCCAATAATAATGCAAATTTGCTGCTTTCTAATTTCCTGGAATTGAGTATCTTGCCAATAAAGTGAAGCAGAAAATTAGATTAAGAGAATCCTATATTTTTGATGAAGTTTGAAAAGAAAAGTGGTGGGCAAAAAATCATGCCATTTTAAATGGAGCAAAGACTGAGAGAGGGTACGAAAGAGATATTTCTATCTGAGACACAAACTTGTGGCCAAATCTGTGATATGGTTGTACTGGTGCACAACACTAGTAATGTTAGCGTAGGAAAAACATAACCACGAATGATTATGCCGGTGCTTTTATTGAGAGCGCTCTGGGGACCGGGGGATCAAACCCAAATCAAGTCCCAAAAATGGTTTCAGAATAGATTTCATTTTATATGTTTG